>BGPR01042797.1:0-13141 GCA_013235015.1 Araneus ventricosus
CGTAACCCCCACGGTCGGGGACTTTTAGTATGTTGTTTAGGTCACTAATCCCTACAACTGTGCCAAATTTCAAAACTACACCATTTTTTCCCTATTTTTCCTTCGTTGCCTGGACTATTACTATACATGATATGTCTAAAAATGAAGCAGAACATTTAAAGCAGAGCTTTAATGAGTGTGCGTGCTTAACACGTTATATATAGCATTTATCTTGAGATTGTAGTTTACTTTACACTACGACATACCCCTGACTCCAGAAATAAAAATCTCCGGTTTGCAGTTTGGATGAGTGTGCGTAGGAACTTTATTGAACAAAAGAAAAAAAGTTTACATACAGTGTTTTAACATCATCGTCGGAAAACATGTGATAATTATAAAAATGATCAAAAATGTGTGTTTACATATGAAAAGAAATACTCGCGGAACAAAAACAATTTTAAGACTGGTCCCAAAAGTTCGTTGCATGTATATACTGAATAGGGTCCTGGGTATTGAACCTCTAGAGGGTCTTAGTCTATAAGTCTGAGGTCTTGGTGAAGGAGAAAAATATGGGTCGGAGTCGAATGACCTGGTTGCGTCCGGTGGCTGCTTTATGAGGTTCTCATTTTTAGTCAGGAAAGATAAGCGTTTAGCTATTTTTATTCTTGATAGCTTATTTGAAAGTACGCTTTTCCACCAAAGTTGAGTATTTTCTGCACTTCGTTTTGTAAAATGATAAGATAACGTCATATGACAAGAAGTTGTGTAGTGGAGAGGGTCTCCCTTTTCCCCGTATGTGTACATATCTGAATGATGAAGCCGGAATCTATAGAGATAGTTGGGCAAAGGACCTTGGCCTGTAGCGAAGAGGATGGATTCTCTTGACTTTGAAGCTGGGGTTAGAGTTACTTTAGGGAGTATATTAAAAATTGCTCTCCCAAAGTCGCCTGAATCCCAGTCTTGTTGCCATTTATTGAGAGGGAGGTTCATAAGCATTTTTTTCATATGGCATTTCGGGGCCTGGTCTTTTTTTTTTAGACTGCCACTGAATTATGTCACTGTTTCATGAGCGACAAAATGGACCACTTTACAGTAGAACTTCGATTAACCGTCAGCTTCAGTTATCCGTCATAGTTGAAAAAAAATATGAACAAACGAACATCTTTAAAATTGACAACGGATTTCTTTTACACCCTTCTGTATAGAACTGGAAGCGACTGTACTGTATGATGGCGGAAGTGAGTGTTCGTCGGTGGCTGATAAACATCGCCAAGGAGAAAGCTCGAGCCTCAAAGTCACAAACGGATGTGAAACATTATTTTAAAGTAATGTAGGTTTATAGTTTTACAACACATTTCTCCTCATTACTACTCTTATATTGAAAATTATATTGTTCGTATCATAAAATTAAATACAAAATGCATGTGTTATTCACTTTTAAAGGATTTCACTTTCGTCCCAATCCAGTAGTGAAATCACGTTACTGTACACATATGTATTAACCCTCTCATACCGAGCGAAGCGGTCCCGAGCGATCTAAAAGTTTCCCCTTTACAACGACGAAGGCCGGTCTGAGACGGTTGGCTTCCTTTGAGGGGAGGTGATGCTCTGAGATCGCTTAGGAGGTCAAATTATCCTTGCCAATCACAGCCCATTTCCGCGCACCTTAAGGGATGGTTATAGCAGTGGGTGGGGGTTGGGAAAATGACCACCCATGTTGAGAGAGTCCAGTTCATGTCCTTTCCTCCCAAAAAGCCCCGGTTTTAGAGGAGATAGAAGAAATAAGTCACCTCGGGATTAAAGAGTTAAGAGATTTCTGTTGTCCGACTATTCGGTTATCCGTCACTGCCCTAGTCTGGACGGTGACAGTTAATCGAAGTTCTACTACTGTGACTCCTCTGAGGGGGCACCACGAGCGCACGGGTGAGAAGCTGCCTTACAAGTAAGCGAGTTCTCGCTCTCCCTGGGGTGCAGTAATGGTGTGGGTTTGAATTAGCTCCACTCCGATGACGGAGTGTACCTCGTTCGAGAAGGGTTGGGCCGTGGGCGGTGATGGCTACTAGGACTCCGACCGTAATTCCACTGCTGTCGTGACGCCGGTTATTCAACGACTCCGCATGACTAGGTAGGACGCGGGTTGCTCCTTTGTGATAATGTGCTATGATTCTGAATTTATTCCATTTTAAAAATGGAAGAGCAACGAGCTAGCGACTCATTTTGCATAAAATTGGCAGATTGCCAATATTATGGATTGCCATTATGATTATATATACGATATATATTTTGTCAAATCATTTGTGCAAATTTCTATAAATTCCTTACAAATGCTAGTGAAGGAAAATGTATTGTGAATAGATATTGAGTCTAAAAAACTTTGCAGAAACAAGAAAAGAGAAGTAAACACATCTCCTTAAATTACTCTTTCAAACACAAATACAAGACTTAATTCATACCTTATTTAGAGTAGGAATAGAATTTTTCATTGGTGCTTTGGGGTGAGTGAGTGAGTTTTGGTTTTATGGCGCAAGAGCCAGACTTGGCCATGCTGCGCCACATTGGTGCTTTGGAATAAATTTACTTCAGAATAAATGATGGTCTTAGAAATACATTTGAACAGAGCGTTCTTTAGTTCATGTGATTTAGATTAATTCACGTGATAATTTTTTAAAATAGCATAATAAATTATTTTCAGCAGTTCAAGAAAATGAACAGAAGTGAAGTGTCATTGATAAACATCAAAACTGCTCCTTTCTGATTTAACCATTTCTGAAACCATTTAATATATTAACAAAATTACCGTAAATAAAAAATTTAATAACGAATTTTTTACTGGATTCATAGAAGTTAAAATATATTAGTATTTTAATTTCTGGAACATCTACTAATTCTGGACTTAAATGCTGGAACATCTAATACTAAATACTGATTTCACTTACTATGAGTTTAAACTAAAGCATCGTGTCTTATTTTTATCCTAAAGTTCATCTATCTCCTGATAAATCACAATGATCGGGAAATTTACTTGCAAATTTGTTCACATTTCGGCGCTTTCGATATCGCTTCTCCATACATATTTTACCTTTCTGAAATCTTTCATCTCCTTTTCCATTTAACGCATCAAGGATTTAGAGGACATTTTCGAAGGTAGAGCAGAAATTGATTTTTGATCTAGTTTTTTGTTGAAGATATACAGGAGATATTCTTAGTTTCGGGTTCCATTATAACAGGAGTGTGGGAAGTCGGAATGCTAAAAAAAAGAAGAAACATTTAATTATTAATTTTTCTTTGAAAAAAACAGTATTTATAAGATGGATTATTGCCTCATCATTTTATGTTCATTGTAAGGATAAATTTTTGTAAAGGAAGAAGTCAAGGCAATCTTTGCTTTGACTTCTTCCAATTCCAATTCAGGTGGACTGTTATCGGGGATAAACTACCTTCTAAGCTATTCCTGTAGTTTACGGTAATAACCCCATTGACTTAAATGGTCCAATCAAGGCTGCCCTTTGTGATCCAATCTAGGAAACTTTTGGGCATCAACAAAAAAATCCCCTAACCTTAATTTTAAACTTTTACATAATATGACTTTAATAAATTGTAGCTAAAGAAATTTCCTCTTAGAGGATATAATAACATATTTCCTACTTAATTTAGAACTGCGTAAGGGCTTTTTTTGTTAAAATAATCGATTGCTGATGCCTAGATCTAAATATTGCTATTTTACGGCCCAATTATTTAATAGTATTGAAGTTGTGATACTGGTCCAATCTAGGCTCCGGAACAGGTCTCTAGGAATCTAGGTCTCTCCCCATCTTAAAAAAATTTAAAAAATCTAAATCAGAAATTATTATATTTTCTTCATTAGCAAGTTCTTTACAGGTAAAAACGCTTTCACGGTGTCAAGGATAGCTGAAAAGAAATCAAATTAATCCTCGAGGAGTTAAGTTATTTTGATCCAATAGTTTTAACATCTTAAAAATTATCTTATATATTGAATAATTGGATCTTTATTGGATTAAGTATCTGAAATCTTAAGAATATTTTATCTAGAATAATAGTTTAAGAAATTAGGCATATTAAAATGAATTATCTGCTTTTGAATTGAACATTAAAAACAGAAAAATAGGGATCAAACATTTAGAGATTTATGACTAGTCATTGAAATCTCTTATACCGAAATGACTGTATCAAACACACGGCCTATGTTCTGTACGCACTTCCGATTTGTATCGGAAAATTCGCAAGTGACACTTTTGCTCAGCATTTTTTTCAGGGGTCGGAGATATGTGTGTACTACGCAACTGCTCTAAATATACATCACATCACTAATCGCTTCTCCGATATTTTGCCGCTAATGACATGACTGGTAAAAAATTCAGATGTAATGGACAGGTCCTAACAGTTAAAGGAGCCTTGTTCCAAATGATGCACTTTTTGAATCTACACTATGATCCTGTTAATTGCTTAAAAACAACTTATGTTATTAAATATGTTTTTTATATGTTCACACAATTAGTTCTTATAAACCCTTTTTTCATTGTAATTATACTTATTGAGGGTCACATACCCCACTGATTATCTATCAGTAGCGCTATCAGTAAGGTGTTGTAAGGATAGTGATGCCTTCTTATGAGCAGATTTGCTGTCAGTAACTAAGGGCTGATGAGGAACACTGTAGAGCTATAAAAATAAAGGGTGTTTCGGTGAGTGGACGCACGACAGAAGCTAAGCTTCTTACGCTTTTCTTTATAACTAAATGCATAATAGTAGAATCACACTCTCTTTCTCTTTCTGTTTCTTTTTCTTTCACTTCACTCTCCCAAATGAAACAAAACATTTGAAAATTATATATTTATTTATTTATAATAATGATAATCAGTACAAATATACATAAACTCATTATTTATTTATAATTTATGACTAAAACAGATAAAAAAATATAAGGCATACAAGCAGTTATTGAAAAAAAATATTTACATTTTTATTAATCATTATATTGAAACAAAAAAAACTTAATCTAATCATCAGTTTCTATCATGGAAACAATTGGTTTGTGATAACTGAAATATAATACAAATGTCTGCGATTCTATTTTATTAATACATCTGGAAAAAATTGCTTCAATGGTCGTGTGAAACTTTGTCGTCGACATCGCTGGATTACTGTTCATAGTTGAATTAAATTAATCAAAAAGATATTTTACAAGCAGCTCTGATTTTTAAACCGCAAAAATAACATTAAAATCACAAGCCAAAATAAGTGCCATTTCATGGTAATGTCCATTGAGCAACTAATCTTATGAGAACCAGGAAATTCCAACCATACTCAGCAAACATTGTTTTCTTCATTGAATTCTACATTAGTATGCAGTCTACAAAAGTATTCAGCCTATTCTCTAACAGAGCGCATGCACGTATTCCTTATCAATATGTTTGTACACACAGTCTTTTTTTATTGCCCACGCCGACCCTACTTACCCAAAGGGTGTAAAGCATGTCACGAGTCGGCGGGAAGAAAAATTCCAATACAAATATGAAAGTACAATACAAAATAATAGAAAACAATAAAATAGAAAGAATTAGATAATACATTACAAGAAATATAAGTAAAATAATACAATAAAGTAATACAATACAAAATATAAGTGTGATTATAAATATAATAAAATACGAACAGCGAACATAAAAAGTTTCTACAAACATAAATAATAAATAATACAAATAAGCGTAATAAATAAAGAAACATGCATAAAATAAACAAGAAATGAAAATTTTAAAAAATCTAATAAATAATAAAAAAACACGAAGTCTGAGATATAATTTAGAGAAGAGAGACAGGAAAAAAATCTAAAGAAAAAGAATTTTGAAAACGAAGAGAAACAACAACAAAACAATTTCTATAACACAATTTACTGGAAAAAACCGAAACAAAAAAACCCGAATTCTGTAACACAATTTAGAAGAGGAAAAAGACACTCAGGTATGCCCATGATACACTTGGGAAAGTCTATTGCATATGTTATCACTTATAAGAAATATCTAAATATCTCCCAAATTTTAAAAGTTGCATTTTTCTTAAAGAGTGAAGATTTAAACCACTCCCTTTTAAAATTTTTTGATGGACTTTTAAGAGGATACCTTTCTGTATGGACGCAATCAGAAACATAGTGATCTGCATCCCCTATTTTCCTACAGATATAAAGTGGTGAATTAAGGATTTTGAAATGATAAAGATAGTAAGGAAGTGCCCAGATAGGAAATATATTAAAAATTAATTTTGAATTAAAATATCTGTATTCACGTGTTCAACAAACCCTCTATTACGTCTGCCTGATTCGGAGTCATCATTAAGCCAATATTTTTCCCATTCTTCTATGATATTTCTTTTAATTTTGAATTTAACATAAGAATAGGGAGACGGAATATCCATTTCATCACCTGAAGTGGTCGCTATTCTGGCGTAATGGTCAGCGAGCTCATTACCCGAGTTACCACAGGCGCCTTCACCCAGGCAACGCCCACCAACCATCCCAGCCAAAAGAATATTATTTTTTATTTTATTGATAAATTCAGACGTTGTCATAGCGCTCTTCAGAGTTTCAATAGATGCTTGACTATCAGTAAAAATATTGATTTTAGAATTATTTTTCAATGCCCAGCCTACAGCGAAGTTAATTGCCGCAATCTCGGCCTGGAAAACTGAATTAAAATGTTTTAATTTGAAACAATAATTTTGAAAAGAGACATCTTTGATTAGACATACGGCGAATCCAAAATCATTATCGATCCTGGATCTATCCGTGTGCACATCAAATTGATTGCTTGTGGAAATTGGATTTAGACTGATCACTCTTTGATCAATAGGGATTTCAGTGGTATTTATATAAGCATCTAATTCTTTAACAATGAAAACTTCTCGAGAATCTTTGGAACGAGCGACCCAAGTTTGATATTTGATATCCAGTTAAGACATTAAGAGCATTCGTTGAAGAATACACACAGTCTACGAGAGTAGAGGTCTACGTTGCTGCATCAATGAGCCTGCGCGGGTATGACGTCCATCCCTCTCGTGACGTGGCTGCATCAATGCGCCTCCGCTGGTATGACATACTTCCGTTCGTGACGCTCACTTTTTGTATGCTGTCTCCCCATCCCGAAGCCAGCGTTAAGAAGCTTCTCTCCAAAAAGTTCTCGAGCTACCAAAGAGATTGAGAAAACAAAAGAAAGAGAGAGGCGGATTCCAATGAGAGGATTCATTAAGTGTTGTGGGAACAGCAATTCTGTAGAGAAAAACCTTCTGCTCATATTTTATCCTTTTTGAAGCCCATAGGATTTCCCTTTCTCATTTAAACATTTATTCAACTTTGTAAACTTTAGCCGACTTTGTAATATTTCTTAACAAAATTTTACCAGTTAGCCAGGCGCAGTATAGGCAACATATTAGTTATTGCGCAAAAAATACCAAAATAAAATCCATATTCAAAACGCTTTGACTTTCTTCTTTTCCAACACGTGTCGTAAAAATAATTTCAAAACTTGAGCAAGTCTGACATAAATGCTATCATATCTATGTATTAAAATATTTACATAGCTTCTGAAACACCATGAAAAGCATAAATTACACCTTTGTCTTTTGGGTCTTCACTCAGGAACTTTCTTTAATACGTTAGCTTATCAGTAATCAAAGTAATTCTATACTTTCCTTAATAATTTTGGCTTAACTATTCAGCAACTTACAAATTATTTTATTATCAGAATTAAGTGCGTTCAAAGTGTTTTATAAATACATGATTTTATTTTCATATTCAAGTTTTGTATTAAAAATGTTTATTTCACTTCATACGAAATACATAACATGTATAGCATTAACTACATTCCACGGGGTATATAATGTCTGACATCTGCTCACATTTTCCATTTAATTTAATTTTACTAATAAACTAAATAAGAAGAAAAAGTCATAATTGACATATCTGGTACGACTTTAAAATTACTTAAACTATTTTGCATATCTTTGTTCTCAGCTTTGAGAGTTTTTGGCATTTCTTTTGCATTGCAGTGACAAAAATCAGCTTCGAAATTCTACTTTTTCCAAACGTACAGATAAAAGGTAAATGCTCAAAACCATCATTTAAAGCCCGTAACTAAAGGATCCTTGGATATAATTCATTCCCGAATTCTTAAAATTAAAACTAGGATAAGAGATCAATGACCTGTTTTTCGCCTGTGTTCCAATTCGTAATATTTAAGATTTTCAGGTCATTTTCCAGGCATTCTCTCCATCTAAGCTTTGCCTCTTCTGCGGATACTTTACTTATGGGATCACCAAAAAAAAACATTATTGGTGGTTCTATCATTGTCCATTCTGTTTGAGTGTCCAGTCCTCTTTAATCGCTGAACGATTATGAGCTTAATAACATGTTTGTCTTTGTTCATTTTATATATTTCTGAATCCAAGTAATAATTCATTAAATACTACATTATCCCCGACATCACCTGCAGCTATATGGATCAGAACGTTTATAAAATCAATGCAAATAATTCAAGCTTCTAAGACACACTTCTAGGGCACCACACTAATTTAATTTTGAAATTCACTGTATATCCTGCAAGAGGAGAGGAACGTTACGTCATGGCACAACGTGAGGCTGGACAATCACGAGCACGCCACTCCAAGCAAATTCGGTCTCACCTCGGCAAAACCGGTGGTCAATACTAGAAGCCGATGAGAACTGGAATAATATGATCGGAAGTTTGGATACTCAACTTGTCTGGATATCCAAGCACTCGATTTGGAATGCCGAGTCAGAAATTCTGAAATGCGCCGCTGTGAATACGCGGGGGAGGAGAGAGGCTGTCTTCATTTAGATGAAATCAAAGAAGGTAGTGTTTCGCGTTCTGAGGGCATGGTTAGGGGTTTGTGCAGTAGGGAATCGGAGTGTCTCGTAGCGAAATAGTTTTGGGTTTGCTCAGAGCGGCAGTGAATGACGTACCTAAATGGATGGATTGAAAACTGGAATGGTGTGGATTGCCGCCACACCATTTGCTTGGAATTGAGGAATCGTGAAGGACAGGTTTAAGAGAAAGCGAACTTGGATGTTAAAAAGTATTTTGACGTCCGTACTCAGTCTACCATGAGTACGGGACATCACGTGAATTAACTCTGCTTCATTAAAATAATGTCAGTTTAACATCTTCCTTGTTTGAGGCGCACATTATTATTATTATTAATCCACCAGAGAGAACCGACCAGATAAGGTTTACGGTTATACAAAATCCTTTCAGCGTAAAGAAGAATTACAGAAAGGAGAGAAAAAAATTGAATTAAAGCAACAACCATAATTAACACATAAAGTAAACTGAAAAGTCTGCAATAAATATCTTAATTGCTGTTGAAATCGAGAAAAGTCTTTCTTAATCCATGATGATATCATGCCTTCGTTCATGTAGGATCTTCAAAGTATCCATGATTCCAGGGATCTTTCGCTTTGAACAATATTTTCAGACCACGTCGAAAGGTTTTCAGCAATGGGCTTCATGAAATGAAAGGGTTTTTTGAGTGGGAAATTTGTGGCGTAGTGGTTTGGATCACCTTTATCACAGCAACCGCTTCGATCGCGTGAACATAAACCGAACATGTGAAGTTAGGTCACGAAGGGTCATAGGGCACACATGTTATACCAGAAGAATTTTTACTTTTGCTTGCGAGCTGGTGCAACTGCCTGCACCAATAAACGATTAGGATTTCGCCGTTTACCTAATCAGTCTTTGCTCTAATCACTTAATCGTTTATTTCACTACCCTGCCCTCTTCAGTCACCTCATCTTTGATGAGTATTTGATTTCTACTGAGAAAAAAATAAGAATACTAACTCCACGGCAGGTCGTGGGAAAATTGAGATCTTAATCTTCTAATTTCTTAAGAAGTAGAGAACTTTTTCTTCGTCAAAATCACCGGAGTAAGAGGATTTTGAGGCTTCGTCTAGCCTGTAAGCTAAAGGTTAAGCAAAAGTAATGTCCTGCGAGCGAAGGTCAGGCATGTTTCGGACATCGTAATGCTGTGTGTATTCGAGAGATACGCATCAAACCTGTGAGAGTCTAACGAAAAACCTGTTACTTTGAAAAAAATTTATTTCATATAAATACAAGCATTTACAAAAAATTGGAGCAACAATTTTATAAGGTTCTTTACATGTCATAAATTAAAAAAAAACGACATTTTCCGACAATAACTTCTGAAAAATAAATAAATGTTTACATAGCGTCCGTTCTTCAATAGATCTTTTCCTAACTTAAACTTAATGCAAAAAGAGGCGTAAAAATTCATTAGCTATTATTTCTTTACATTTTAAACTGAATACTTCATTTTTTCAATCAAATGAAACTTTTTAACTTTCAGGAGCTGAAAGAATCTCGACGGCTCTTCAGGGCAAGAAAATTTTGTTTCCAATGCAGTGTAATAAACTAGAAGAGATCGCAAGTATTAAGCGAAAGTCCTTCAAACTGATAAATTGTTTGCTTTAAGGAAAATGATGTTAAAATAAATATTGACACAACTCAACCTAAGAGGTCTTTGAATAGAGTTTAAATAAAAAAAAAGTGTAATTATCTGCCTCGGGTATTTTCAAGTACCGCTATGAAACTTAAAATTAAAAGTTTTTTCTTAATTAAAATGTTTTCATAAAGTGTCTTCTTCAAAAATATTTATTTATTGACGTTTTATAACCCAGAAGGTAAACAAAGGATATCCTGAATTCCAAGTACCTTAGCGAGGATAAATTCCCCTCCAACTTGTTTCAAAGGTAGAAACTTAAAATTGGCTGCCTTTGATCATTTCTTCAAAGTAAATTTGCTTCGGGGAAATCATGTATTTTGTTTTCCAATGAAACAGTTTACTTTGGAAGCAAAACTGTACACAACAAAATCATAAAATCGTCTTTTTTCATATTTTGAATTGGTTATACGTATATGATAAATTAGAAATTATGATAAACTATTTTTGAACTACTGCAATATTTATAACCCCGATAACATCATCATCGGTGTTTCATTTGTTTGTGTAAACATTAATTCGTCCGGTTCTTTGAATTAGAGTTGTGAATAATATCTTGGAATAGTAGAAATTGCAACTCTAATCAAATCATAAATTAATGTTCTGGTACTTTCTGTGAACATAAATCCATTCCATTCTCCGAGTGAAAAGTGTAAATAATATATCTTCAATAACAGAATTTATGCTCCTGGGCCAATCATAAATTAGTGTTTTGATGCTTTCTGTAATAGAAAATTCATCTGATTCTTATAATCAGAGTTTTGAATAATATTTTCATATGCTTTAGAAAGTCATAAATATGTCACGCTCCCTCCAATAAATTATATATTACCTGTAAACCTGTCTTCCTTTCTTCTGGATTCCTTACGGACAGCTGACGTGTAAATCCAAAGGAATCTAATAAAAGAACTTTCAATGATGCTAATTCAAGAATCTTCTTCATCTTGCCACTGTCACGCTCTCACCAATAAATAATATATTACCTGTAAACATGCTTTACTTTCTTCTGGATTCCTTACGGACAGTTAACGTGTAAATCCGAAGGAATAAAAGAACTTTCAATGATGCTAATTCAAGAATCTTCTTCATCTCGCCACTGCCACGCTCTCTCCAATAAATAATGTTACCTATAGACATGCTTCACTTTCTTCTGGATTCTTTACGGACAGCTGCCTTGTAAATCCAAAGAAATTTAATTAAAGAATTTTCAAAAATGTTAAATTAAGAAACTTCTTTATCTCTTAATCATTTTACAGGTAATGTCATGAACTTCATCTCTGATCTTAGAATAATCACATTATACATTCATTTCAGATCATACTGATGTTCGACACTTCTCTCATTATTGTATTAATGAGAGATGAGATTTGTTTCGGAATTCATCCTTTAGCTGTAAGCCCGTGTAATTTCTTATTACGATGAGTATGTTAGTTTACGTTGCCTTCTATAATTTGAAACTTCACAATAACTGTGTGGAAAGAATATCGTGATTTCTGGCACTTATCAGATAACTTGAGACAGTTCTTCTGTTTCGAACTTTCCCCAAGACGCTATTTTTTCAATCTGAAATGAGTTTGTTATCCTTTCCCTACTTTTTCCTCGCGTTTCGTGTAGTGTTGGCGTGCATTTTTCGGATGAAAGTTACAAGGATGACACAAAGGTTTATTATAACTAAGAAAATAAATATCAGTGCCACCTGTGGTTGCGAGAGATAATTTAGAATACACATATAAAGGCCCAACTCAGTTTTTATGAATTAATACTAGGACACTTACTTTGAACCGTGCCACGGAACCAGAGAAGGATATTAATGCTAATTCCAAGAATGTTCTTGAATACTTCCCATTGTAGTAAATTCCTCACTAAGTTCTGTGTGTACCAATTTAGCTTTCACTGTATTTATATCTCGGAAATATGCTTATTAAGCAAGGGAAATAAAAATCATTCAAAGAAAGCAAAAAAACTAAGAAAAATACTCTGAGAGAATCGAATTAAACAAACAAGGAATTCATTCTAGTCCACTTTGTCAAGGACTAAATTCGAAATGGATTCAAAATATTTGGGTAATTTTTCTGTAAGAAGCTTGCATTACGCCTAAAATAGCTTACTAATAATAACCCAAAATTTCCCCCAAAAAACAAAGCAGATCAGTACCATCTAATAAGAATTATTTTAAAGTAAAAGGAAAACCAAACACAAACATAAAAATTCTAATGATTTTGAAATAAAAATAAAAGTAAGGTTATGCTTATTAAGCAAGGTTTACTCTATGCTATCCAAAAAAACACATTACACTTGTCCCTGAAAAGAGATATTTATCCTTACGAAAAAGACAAAGTACCCAATGGTAGCGGAGACCACATAAATTTCACACGTAAAATGTCAAGAATTGTCCAAGTTTTGGCTTTTAGCTCGTCGAGTATATTTTTATAGACTGCGCAAAAGGAGAAAGTAATTATTTAGATTACATGTAAAAGAATCGAATGTTTTAAAACGAGTATTCTAGGGAAGAAACAAGAAAGTACTTTCTGCCATTTTAAGCTATTAGAGCATAAGATAATTTCTTCATTTTATGTAAATATAGTAAAAGATCTTTCCCTCATTTTAATTCA
>BGPR01042798.1:0-13140 GCA_013235015.1 Araneus ventricosus
GCATATACTCGAAATTTGCAGTACATTCATGTCTTCCGACACACATACCGAGAACAAAGCACTGTAATGATGACGTCTCAAACGCGTGTGACAACTGATGAGTTACTACCTCCCAGGTAGGTAGATAGGGTATAAAATGTTTAACTTAAAGAAAATGTTTCAAATAAAGGGTAAATATTTGATAAAACGAAGTATGACATCAAGTATATTTCCTTATAAAATTAATCTTTAAAATGTTTCAAGTGATACTTTACTGGCAAGATACCAAATTTCTTTTCGGCAATTCAGTGTCCTAAGTATCATCACGAGTTTCTTTTATTAAGTGGACGACTAGATTGAAAACTTGTAAAACACGAATTAAACTAAAGTTAAAGTATTTTATTTCCCGATTGATCATAATGATAATCGTAAAGTTGAAAGGAATTAAAATGTTTAGAGATGATATTTGTTTCTTTATTATAAAAATTAATAACGAACATTCTTCACAATTTTTATATGCCTATCTTTCTAACTGGTAAACAGTCTTTTGAATAATGACGATAATAAAATAACAGAGAACAAAAACTAATGTAGAATTTGAAGATACAAATATCTTTTAGATTAAAATGGCGCCATCTTTTCAGTTTATCTTCCAGAGTTTCCGACGCTATGTTTCACAACAAAATACAGAAAAAGTAGATTTTCCGACACAAAAAATCGTTTTCTCGTGCCAGGAGTCTTCGGGTTTGCTTTTCTTATCTCGTTGGGAAAAGGCGTTAATCTACAATCCGGTTAAAATATTTCTGAAAAAACGGAGACGATGGTTCGGCAGTTTTTGAGATAGCGTGTGGAGGTAGTAAAGAAACACAGAAAGCAAACTTTTAGATTTAATAAGAGGGTGCTGGTTCCGATTGCTTCATTCGGAAGATCTGAATCAGAAACCCACTCCATATCTTCATTAGACGATAACGGCGAAAGCAAGTTAAGTTTCCGATCTAGGTTCCAATATTTTTGGAAATTAAGAAGAAACACAGTTTGATTCCTTTAAAATATATTTTGTAATCCGTTATTTAAAAGGGCAAGGAAATTTTAAATTTTAAATTAAAATTGAGAAAGAAATATAACAAAAAAAATTAACCCTCTGGTTGCTTATCCCGCGATTTCCGCAGGTTGGCAGAAAGTATATTTTCTGCTTTATCCTGCGATTTTCGCCAGCTAAAGGGTTTACTTAGTACTTTTAAAACGTTGAATCATATTATACTAATACAGCCTTACATGTAAATAACAGTTCGCTTGGTCCAACGATATCAGAAAATGTTTTCAAACGTTGCATCTAAATAGTAATTAAAAAAATCGGAAGTTAGAGGGATAAATGCGAGCTATTTTACTAGATGAAATGTATTTCCAATATAATGATACTTTCAGAGAAAATTCGAGTCTATTTAATAAAGAATAGTCTTGAATTATAAGCTTCATTAAACCACAGTTTCAACTGCAAACACTTGCCAACCAGCTTCTGTGGATCATGAATGATTTAATTCGAATTCTTTTAACGGTAACTCAAAACCATATCTGTCCCCAGTTTGCTATTGTAACAAGCATGAAGACTTTGAGCCAAGTTTCTGGAAAAGGGAACAACATTAATCCTTTTATAAAAATCGGAAGATTATTCAGGTCCAAAATATGTAATTTTACAAAGGGGCATTTGAAGATTGAATAGCCTTATGTTGCATTTTTTCTCTTTGTTGTGGATTTAAATCTTTTTTCGATCATCGAGAAAACTCTTTTCTAAATGGAGAAGACTCGATGCGAAATTTTTTATTCGGGATCTCTCTGATGTCCTTTCTTTTCCCTTTAGCAGAACAAAAATGCTTATTGTCGAAATTCAGTGGCGCAGTTACCGTTTTATTCAAATCCTGACACCCGTTATTTTATGTACTGAAACGAAGCATAAAAGTAGATCGAGAGGGAAATGAAAAAAAAAAAAATAAAGAATTAAATATGCATTTCATTCTCCTACTACGAACGCCTCGTATCGGACGCATTTAATTTAATGCAGTTTTATGGACTGTTTTAGTCTCTTCTTATAATATATCAAGACCAACAGGGGCAAAAAATCCTTTATTAATTGCACTTTTTCTGTTACTTTTTGCCTTTTATTAAAGAAGTTATTGTGAAATAGAAAGTAATGATAGTGTTACGAACCTGGAATGTCGCTTCCCAGTAATGTTAGTTTTATAGCTGGAAAGAGACATTTACAGAGGTTCTTACTAGCTATCGGGTGTAGGTCAAACCAATGCTCTCCGACCTTGGCGACAAAATGCAGGTCCTCAAAACTATTAGAATTTTCGTCCTATCTCTATTAGGAACAGATATATAGAGAATATCGTAGATTATTCTATGTGACGTCACATCCTGTTGGGAAGACTACAACTTTCCGGAGTTGTTGAGACGAGGGAACGACTTAGAACGTCTTTGGAGTGTGTTTGAACGTTTTTGAATCTCTTTGGAGCTTTGTACACATTGCGAGCTGAAGACGTAATGTCTCAAGACGAACAAGTGCAAAATATTTTATTATTTTCACTTTTTCTGCTACTTTAAAATTTTATTAAATAACTTATTGTGAAGTAGAAACTAATGGTATCGAGGAGCCCTTTTTCGAGAGAACGTAAGAAAAATAATGAAATAGTTACCGACATTCAAAATAGACCTCGTGTAGTTTAAAAAAGGAACGTCTATCTAAGTTAAATTAAATCGGTACTTGAACCGGTACCAGGAGTGCAACAAAATTATATTTCCATATGAAACCCACACGTGGAAGCTTGATTTAAGAGGGATTATTTAACGAGCATTAAACAAACATGAATCCGAAATCTTCGGCTAACTGAATTTCGAATTCACAATCAAGCAACAACAAGCTAGCTTCTGTCAGCTGTAATTTGAGAAGCACTGCATTGTACAATTGAACCTGCGAATTTCTGATGCCTGAGTTTAAAAATACCTTTGAATAATATAAATTAAAATTTCTGAAAATGCAGAATGATGGGAAGTAATTTAAATAATGAAATATTAATGAGCGCTTAGTATGTAAAACAACACTTCATATTCACGGAGCAGAAATATTACTAAGATATAAAAAAAATCAATTATTTCATTTCTTAAAACCAAAATTATTCTGATTTAAAAAACTTAAATTAGAATCTTCACCTTTCTCCGTAAATTTAGACCTTAATATTTTCTTTGAAATTTAACAAGGTCTTCTAAGTTGTAAAAATTAGAAAAATTAACACTTTTAGAATTTTTTATTACGTTTCTTTGGAAAGATGTTTAGATAAAATCTTACTTTCTAATAGTCTTTGAAAGAAATTTTGTTTGAGTATCATAAGTTTATAATTCCACTAAAAACTAATTGAAACAACTAGAAGTCTGTTTAAATATTAAAAACACTTCGAAACATCAAACGCTTTTATCTTACATTTTTACCGACGCATTTGTTACTGAATGGTTAAATTAATCTTAATTATTACTCTTTCCTATTCCTATCGAAAACTGTGCATGCGTCTGCATTGAAAAAAAACTTCAAATGCATAACCGAATGCTCTCGAGCATTTCGAGACGTTGTAAAGCAATAAATGCCTGTTTTTCTCAAGGTTTGATGGAAAGAAGACGAATCGGTAAAGACATGTTAGTTTTTACTGATGTTTTCTCGAACCAGGCTGTTGAATATCATTAGTTTCGATTTTGCAATAAGTCCTTTAATTAAATGCACAAAAGTGTCAGTAAAAAATAGTATTAACGAAAGCTTAGAGAAAAAAAGAGTGCTACCCAAGATTTCCCTGTGGCCGTACTACATTACGCGGCTGCAAAAAATTGTATCAAACTTAATTAAATTGAATGCTTCGGATAAGTTAACAATTTCGTTTAAGATGTCCATATTTTTAACTTGTTCTTGAAGTATTTTTCACCCTTTTTCCGAATTTTCCCTATTTCCAGCTTGCTCTTTTTCGAACCGTTCGTTTAAATATATAAAGTTAAAAAAATAGGATAGAGATTTGAATAAAGCAGTAATTGCGACACTCAGTTGCAACAATGATATGTTTTATTCCGTTTCCGAAGAAGAGAGGACGTCACAGAGAACATAAATTAAAGATTTGCCAGTAAGCTCTTAGTAAGAAAACGATCAGTCAATAGTAAGGAAAAAGAAAATATATAATTTTTTGTTCAATAGAAATGAGTAAAAACACAAACTCAAAATGGATGTGAATCTGGCATAGACACATTTTCAAGGGTCACGCCATATCAAGGATTTTTTTAAAAAAAGCAGCATTTTTTTCTGTAATTGGTCTGACAAAATGTCCAAAATTTTAACCCCACGTGACCCGAAAAATCCGGAAATGAAAGATTTGAAGAAGACCATCTCCAGGATACAAAGAACATGAAACAATATATTACAAGAGAGAAAAAAAAGAAAAAAACTTATTCAACTCCTGAAACAAAATGACATCAGACCTATTATTGGGTTTTATATTGTTATTTGTTTTTGCCTTCGCATTTCCAATGGCTTTATTTTGCGAATTATTACTTCAATTTATTTTAATTTCTCTTGCTCATTTTTCGTATTTTGAATTTTCATGCTCAAGGTGTAGAAAAAAAAGCAAAAAAAACATTGTTTTGTTTCATTTCCAATTTATGAGGAAAACTACTTATTGCGACTTCTTTCTGGGCTATTCCTGAAGTTCGTGTTAATAGTCCCATTCTTTTGACCAGTCCAAATCAGTGAACTGTTTGGAGTTGAATATGAATAAGTTTTGGTGAACAACAAGAAATTCCCTCTACTTTATCTTTAAACTTTTTAAATAAAATTATTCTAGTAAATTGTAGCCAAACAACTTTTATCTGGGGATATAATTTACTTTAAAAGAGAGCCAGAATAATCAGGCATTTTCAACGGTATTTAATTAATGATATCTAAACGTAAAAACTTGTTCTCTAACAGCAACCATCTAGCGGTTTCTCGGTAAAATAATCTCACAAACCACATTTACATAGTTGCAAAATATTTGCCATATTTACGTATTTTACGGCCTAAATATTTAACTCTTTCAAGTTCACTAAATGTTTCGTTTTTAAAATTACTAAATTTATTTCAAAAATTGGTATTAGATATATAGCTGACCATAAATAGGTAAAGGAAAATAAATTTAACATTTTTTATTTTCAAGAAATTTGTGGTTTCACAGTGAAACCAGTGAAAGGTAACGAGCTATTTTTCCTCCGAATAAGTTATCATCAAAACGCAATTTAATGTCTTTAATTTATAAGTATGCGCCAGTATTCGGGATATTCAGCCTTCACAAAATTCAATATCATTTTCGAAGATTCAATTTAAAAAAATATCAATTTGTGCAAAAACCCTCTTTATTTCGTTTCTCTTAGAGATCAAAAACAATTTAACTCTTGCAATGCCGATATCTTTATGAAGGTTAACGGTATTGAACTGGAATTTTTCTATAAGTTGGCCTATATATCTGGCTCTTAAGTTCTGAAAGAAAAATTGCGCTACTTTTCGCCCATGCGCAGTGAAAAAATGCTCAATGTTTGGTTTCACTGCGAAACTAATGAACGTGAAAGGGTTAAAGGATAATTTTTTTCTAATAGTGGCATAATCTTTTTTTTTTATAGATCCTTAATAAAGATCACGTCTTCATACCCATCCATGTGTTCAGTGGCCGTAGTTTTTTCAGGAATAATAAAATAACTTTAGGTGTGAGATTCGTTTAAGAAAAGAAATTCAATTAGCTTATTGCATGGCTTTATTTTTTGTATAATTAATTTTATTAATTAATATTTTATTACCAAGTCAAGACACTTCGTTATGGTTTGAGATAAGAAATTGGAACATCCAGGCTTTCGTTTCATCGAAAAATTTGGAAACAACTTTCACCAACCTTAAAAATTCCATTTAAAAATCCATGAATTTAGTGGCAAGTATACTTGCCACGGCCTTAGAAAGAATTAATAGAATTGAGGTTAAGGTTTAGAAAATTTAAAATCACATCTTTTAGTAATCATTTGGTCACATTTCGTGGAAAGACACTTAACGCAGGGAAGGAATCTGAAGTGAGAGAATATTTACTCAACACTGCTCTGTCTTCTTCCCTTATTCGTTTAAAAATTTTTAGGCTGACGATAAAACACGCATTATCTGTTTTCTCAGCACAATTTGTCTAATTAATATTTCGCGAACAACACGAAATCACCATAGACGGACTTTATAGGAGACTTTGAAACTTTGTTAACGGACGTTGTTGACTTGGTGATATTAATAATTAACTTTGATTTCTAAAAGGTAATGTTCGTGAGATCGTAAAGTATTTATTTTATACTCATTGATTGAAATTAAATGAATCGCGTAATAAACAAATGAAATGCACTGTAAGAATGCTTATTAGGCTTCATTTTATTACAAATAACATTATTAAATTATTCTAAGAGTTTTAATAGATTATTATAGATCTTCAATTTTATAGAAAACTTCTACAGCATTTTGATCGATATTACATTTGAAATATTTATTTTGACCAAATTGCACTCTATTTATTTATTTGATCTGTTTTTTAGGGAATATTCTTAATTACTTAGTTTCGATTAGAACATTCATGTAAACAGTTTTGGTTACCGTAATTTAATAATAAGCCTGTCATATTTAATAAGAATGAAGTGTCCACTGAAATGTGACTTTTTCTTGTTTCCTCAAGGAACTAAGGTTTCCTATCATCTTGTATTTGGCACTGAAATGCAAAATTTTAAGTATAAATTATTTTTCTCAATACACTGAATTTTCATTCGGCCTTAACTGCCCTTTAGCAAAATATTTATGCGAGCCTGTAGTGTCGCTTTTCAGCCATACTAATCCCTTGATTGGAAAGAGACATTTACACAGGTTTTATCGGATGCCGGTGGAATGGCGATCAATAAACCCCTCCCCCCATCTTGGCGACAAAATGAAGATTCTCCGAAATACTCGAATTGAGGGACGGAGTTATAGAGAATCTTCGAGAGATTCCTATGTGACGTCACATCCTGTCGGAAAAAGGTATCAAAAGTGACCGAGGAATCAATCTCTATGGAGTGTTGTTCACATTGCGAGTTGGTCAGAGGTTAGACGCTGAGCGCTATTGTTCATGCTATTACTGCTATTGTTAGTGATTAACTCTCTTCTTGTGTTGCTAATTTGTGCAAATGCTGTTCTTTTCGTGATACCTGTGCTTCTAGTTTCTGGAAAAAAAGGAGTCTTCCGATAAAGCGTCATTTTCAATTATTCAACTTGTTGGACTGCTTTCACCACTCACACACAAGACGATTTTAAAATGATATGAGAAAACTTAGAAATTGATGAGCTAAAATTTTTAGTGCAAAGAAACAATAGTATGTACTAATAAAACCTTTTAGAAAGGGGTAAGAAAACATTCTTTCAGCAATAATGCTGCTACATTATACGAAGAGGTAGAAAAATCTATGAAATTTAATTAAAAATGAAAATGAATTTTCAAATTTCATTTAAGAAGTAGAAATTTTATAACTCATAATTTTAATATTTTTATTTATTTTTGTTTTGTTTCTTTTCAATTTCTCTGTTCTTCTATTTTGCGCCTTTCACTTGAATACGTAAAATAAAAAAAAACCCACCAGGATTTGAATAAAGCTGTAATTATTCTACTTAACTGTGGCAATGAACCTTTTTATTCGGTCAGAAAAAGAGAAGTTGTCACGCAGAATCCGAATCAGTCGCCATTTACAAATGCGGTGTTTATTGATGTTCCGAAAAGATAAATCTTCCGTAAGATGGTTTTAAAATGAAAGAAAGGCACTCGAAGCGGAAATATGAAAACAAGCTATCTCCACATTCAGAGCAAAAATAAGCATCTTATCGGAAAATTATTGGGATGAAAAGGATGCAACTAAAAACTTTTTCATAACATAAAATTGCTACTGAACTGAACCATGAATTTTATTAGAAAATTTTTCACCATTCTAGGGCGTTTATTATTATATAGCTTTATTCAGTGTTTTTAATCGATTGCAAAATCTTCTGAACATCATAATCTGTACTAAAAATAAACCCTTGGATGCTTAAACATTAAAGTAAACTATTCAAAGCATTTAGTATTGCATTATTTTTTCAAAAAGGCCACATGAATGTCTTTTTAACCCAAAAGGATCCTCTTCACTTTAAACTGCTAAAACAAACTCACACTCACCTTTCACAGACAAGTGATAATTCAATTCAAATTAACTGAAAGAGGATGCAAAATTTATTGGTAACAGTTTCGTTTTCCGATGAACTAATTACCACGGATACTTTTTACTTCTCTTCTGAAAGAGAGACCGCCGGACTTCCTTCCTCCCATTCGAAGGAGCTTGAAAAAGGAATATTCATCCTCCTAAATACTTTAATTTATGAAGGGGTATTTTGGATTTGTCAGCCTTATGTTGCTTTTTTTTCTCCCCAAGAGAAATGAATATTTTAGTAACACAGAAAAAATGCTCTTTGTTTGTATATGGCGAGAACCTACTGACAAATCTTTAATTCGTGTTCTCTGTGACTTCTTTTCTTCTCCCGAGAGCAGAACAACCGCCCCAACTGAGTGGCTCAATTACTGCTTTATGCAAATACGGATATTAGCTTTTTTTTATGTAACAATGTAAGGGCACGAAAAAGCAGAAGAGGAATTGAAAAAAAGATGAAAACAACATCAAAAAAAAGAATAAAAAGTTTTAAAAGCACCAGTTATAAAATTTGGACCTCTTAAATTAAGTTGTTCAAGTATCGAAAGCATTCAGTTTTATTAAGTTTTATGAAATTTTTTTTACCGTCTTAGCTTAATGTAGCATCCTTATCGTGGATAGAAATTTTGGATATCATTTTTAAAACTTTATTCTTCTGTTTCTTTCATCAGTTTTAATTAAAGGGATTTCTGTTAAGCATTACGTAATGATTTTCAGCAGCCTTTTTAGACTGGACATTCGTCTTCGATTTCGTCTTATGTTGGAAAAAGTATAATTTTTATTGCGCCCTCTTTAAATACCCTAGCGGAATCGAATGCCAGCTCGACCGTTCTTTCACCACAAAAACTTTCACAAATTTAAAAAAAACCAGAAAATACACCCTCATTAGGATTAATTTAATTGCTTGATAACAAATGCTAAATAAATCTAATCTAATTTTGAGCTATTAAAATGCTATGTGTTTAGTAATCTTCTAATGTTTAACCAGACTGTTTAATCAGGCTTGTTAATCAGACTATTTAGTCAGACTTGTTTAGTAGTCTTTCAATGTTTAATCAGACTGTCAGCGATTCCGATAAATTTTGAATGGAAATGAGATGTTATGATATTATAATAAAAATTATTGGCAGAATATTAGAAAGTAAAGGCTTACTTATCTTTTCAAACATTTAAATTTTAAAGAAGTACTTATCACCTTTAAAATTTTATCCATTTGGTGGATTATTTACGAAAAAACTATATAAAAATCACAAAAAACTGATAAGAAAATTAATTGATATGGTTCAGAACTAGAATTTGAATTTTTAGAATTGTTATGACATACATAGGTAAGCGGAATTCAGAACAAATAAAAGCCAAGAATTAGAGATAAATTTGAATTTTATAAGGATCTCTGTATGTTTTGAAGATTTCCTCTCGATTGAATTTCATTATTTAAATATGACGATATTTTGAATACATATTTTGGCTCCCATTATATGTTGACTGTTTGTACTTTCTATTTATATTTACTGGAAATTACTACATTTCTTTTCGCATTTTCATAGATCATTTTTTATTTTTAGCCTGTTACATCAGAAAATCTACTTTCAAAAATATTGTGCAGTCAATAAAAATAATATTGCTTAAAACAATTTACTTTAGAATATCATTGGTTTTAATTTAGTAAAAAACTTAATTCTGAATAAAATGGTTTTGGATAGATTTACAATAAATCACTTAATTTAATATATCTTCAATTTTAAAAATCTTCTAAGAGGTAATGTAATTGGTTTCAATAAACCATGAAGAAATCAGTGAGTAAACGTTAAATTGTGCATTAAACCACAATTTAAACTCAAGGAATTCCTTATTCAAATTTTGAAGACCATAAATAATAAAATTTGAATAAACTCAAAAAGCAAGTGAAATTTCATCCGGCAAGAATTTGATAATCTTATGTACACTGAAGTGCCTATTGTCCCGGGACACTTCCTAATAGCGTGTTGGAGCCCCTTTTGTCCGGCGAAGTGCCGCATCTCGACGTGGCATTGACTCAACAAGTCATTCGAAGTCTCCTGAAGAAATATTCAGCCTTGCTGCCTCTACAGCTACCTATAATTGCGAAAGTGTTGCCAGTGCAGGCTTTTGTGCACGAACTGACTTTTGATCATGTCCCATATATGATCAATGGGATTCATGTCTGATGATCTAGGTGGCCAAATCTTTCGCTGGAATTGTCAAGATTGTTCCTCATACCAATGGGGAACGATATTGGCATGGTGACATGTCACATTGTCATCCAGGAAAATTCCATCGTTATTTGGGTACATGAAGTTCATGAATGAATGCAAATGGTCTCCAAGCAGCTGAACATAACCATTTCAAGTCAATGATTGGTTCATTTTGACAAGAGGACCCAGTCCATGCCATGTAAAAACAGCCCACACCATTATGGAACTACCACCAGCTTCCACAGTGCCTTGTTGAAAACTTGAGTCTATGGCCTCGTGGGGTCTGCGCCAGCTATTAACAATTGGAATCGCTACTCATCTTACCAAGCAACGTTTCTCCAGTCCAACCGATATGTTCACGTAAGTGCTGCAGCCGATGGCGTGTTGCTAGTAAAGGCACTGGAGTCGGTCTTCTGCTGCCATATCCCGCCAACGCCAAATTTCGCTGCACTGTTCTCACGTGCACGCGTGTCGCACGTCCCACATTTATTGCCGCTGTTAAGCGGGGTTTACACGCGAACAGTAAAACCGACACTAAGAGATGACGCATGCGCAGAATCATAAAAGTTTTAACCGGGCCACGGCAAGTCTCTGTCTGAACTTTGCAGCGACATCTTACTGTCGGTTTTACTGTTCGCGTGTAAACCCCGCTTTATTAGATGCAGTGTTGCTTGACTGTTAACTGACTACTCTGCGCACATGGCGCTGGTCTCGGTCTTTAAGTAGACGCGGTCGACCTGCATTGTCCATGGTGGGAGGTAATGCCTGAAATTATATATTCTCGGCCTACTCTTGACACTGTGGATCGAGGAATGTTGAATTCCCGAAGAATATCCCGAATGGAATGCCCCATGCGTCTAGCTACAACTAGCATTCCGCATCCAAAGTCTGCTAATTCCCGTCGTGTGGCCATAATAATGCCAGAAAACTTTTCACATGAATCACCTGAGTACAAATGAAAGCCCTGACAATTCACTTCCCATTTATACATTTCTTACGCGTTGCTACTGCCGCCTGTATATTCGCCTAGTGCTATCCCATGACTTTTGGCACTTCAAAGTATTAATTATCGCACATACTTTTAACCCGTTTCATAAAAGGGTGTCTTCTTTCTTTCATAGAAGATAAAAAATATTAAATTTCTAAATACTTTAATTTGCAAAAGTGTGTTTCTAATGGTATTATCCTGAAATTGCTTTTTTTTCTTTTCCTAAAGGAAATTAATATTTTTTTGGAACATAATTTTTTTAAAAACTGGGGCAAATATTCCGACGAAGCTTGATTTCAGGTTCTCTGTAGAGTTTCCTCCCGGGCTATGTTCTGTTTTTTCGAGAGCACACGAAAAGTGTTCATTGCTGTAACTGAATGGCAGAATTGCTGCTTTATTCCAGTCTTGAAGCTGTTTTTTTCAAATATCCAAATGAAGAAAAGAAAAGAAAGAAAACAAAGAAAAGGGAAAAGGGGAACAAAATGACCTTCAAATAAAAGACAAAAAATTCGATATACAAAACAAAAAGTTATTAGCTTATCGCACGTATTCAATTTAATTAAATTAGACATATTTATTTTTACCCTCCTCTCACCATGTCGTTTTACTTGTGGGAAGACAATCGGGGATCATTTTTGAAAATTTATTAAATATTTGCTTTTGTTACATCTCACACACCTAATTAGAAGATTTACTGTGAAATAGAGAGACATAGAGAAATAGAAATATTACTGTAAAATAGAGGGCATTCAATAGTCCTTGTTATAGAAGAAGTGATAAGGTTTTTTTCTTCACTAGCACCATTTTTCATCATTATCATCATTTTTCAAAATTTATTATATATTTGCTTTTGTTACATTTCACACACCTAACCTTGTTATAGAGGGTATAATTTTTTTTTTTAACTATCATCATTTTTCATCATTTTCATCATTTTTCAAAATTTATTATATATTTGCTTTTGTTGATTTCACACACCTAATTAGAAGATTTACTGTGAAATAGAGAGACATAGAGAAATAGAAATATTACTGTGAAATAGAGGGCATTTAATAGTCCTTGTTATAGAGGACGTGAGAAATGTTTTTTACTATTTTGTTCTAGTTTTTGTATCATTTCGAAAAATAAAACAAGGTATGGCTTTTTATAAAATAACAGATATGCCTTGAAAAGGTTTTTGAATACAGAAAAATGCAGAAATTTTCTGAAAGGGAATCGGAAAGATCCTTTATTTCACATTTAAATCTTTGGAAAATAATCTGCCTATTTTACGCCCCAAATATTAAATACGAGGGTTATACGGAAACTAAGTTCCGAGGTAAAATAATTCCTGCAACCGACAGATGGCGCTATCTGCTTATGTAGTACCGTATCTGCAATAACTAAAGAATGCGTAGCGACAAAAAAGTACGTATGGTGAAACGCTGACACGTTTAAATCTTGCGCTAAAGATATTTAAGACTATAGAAAGCCACGGTGGTACAGTTATGAGTGAGGGAATAGTGATGGTGTCATCTTATTACACGACAATGCCAAGCCACATTCCGCTCGTGTGACTGAACAGCTCATAGAGTCCTTCGGTTGGGAACAAATGAAGCATCCGTCGTATAGCCTTTACCTGGAGCCAAGTGACTTTCATTTATTTTTGCACTTGAGGCGATTCTTGAGTGG
>BGPR01042799.1:0-13140 GCA_013235015.1 Araneus ventricosus
TTAGCTCTCCAAACATATCTCATATGCCATTTTCACAGATTTACTAATTAAAGTCATAGTAGAAAATCTCATTTACATTGGCAGAGTGCTTAAGAAATTTTAAAAAAGAACATGGAAAACAGAACTGATGAATCAATTGACACTAACCTTCATTTAATAATAACCTTACTTTTTTAACAATTACTTCCGTTTCATCCGAGTAAAAGTAAGGCAAAATCCACTAACAGAAAAAAATGCATTACCAAATACAAAACAAATAAATACTGAAAAAAATAATAAAAAAGAAATAAAACTTTTAACGTGGCTCAATTTATATTTAAAAAACGCCATGAATCAGTTGCCACGATTTTTCGTTTCCATCTTTTAAGGGATCAAAAACATGGTTTAACCCTTAAAAGCCCTATTTTTTAAAAATTGATTTTAAAATGTTTTTTTTTTGCTTTCATTTCTTGAATAAAACATGGGAAAATATTTTTAAAAATCCTATTTTGTTTTAAGTATAGTTTATGGTTAAAAAACAGATCGTAACCAACTGATAACCAAGGGCTTTATTTCAGAAAAAATATCCTTTATAAAATTCTATAATGTCAAACACAAATGAAATTTAACCCTTCACTGCACAATGTATCAAATTTATACATAATTTATTTTTCATGTTAATAATGAATAAAAAATTGTTTGGCCACTCGTACACGCTGTACCAGATTGAAAACACCATAAAAGACGGGATAATAATCATACGCTCCCTTTTCCATGGAGAGCACAGGTCCTATTGATAAGTCTGTAGTTTTCAGTTATTCAATTCCTGGTACACCTATTGACATATTTACGCTATTTTTAGCATTTAAAAGGAGTCTTGTATCTTTGGTGGTTTTATCTTTGCTTCTACAGGTATTTACCATTTGATATTACTTTTAAAATACTTTTTTATCGTTTTATAAAAAGGGAATGGTGATTTCATACATTTATTAAATTCAGTTTTATAATATCATAATTTTATTTTGATTTTTGGTGTATTTTTCTGTTGTTATATGTAAACTTCCCATGCGATAAACATTTTTTTATTTTGAAATTTAAAAAATCGTTCATTGAAGTGTTAATAAATAACAATCGGATATGGAATTTCTTTAAACAATGCAGGATAAAATATGGTATTCTCAAGCACGCAAACAAAGCAAAAAAGATGCAGCTTTAAGTGAAAATCATCAATTTATTTACATTTTTCCATCTTGCCATCTTTTTGTTGTAAATTGATTCAAAAAAATTTTCAATATCCTATTGGCAACAACAGGCATTAGAGCTTCAATCTTATTCTCAAGATTTTAGAAGATAAAATTGGGTACGTTGCTTTAAGGCAACACTGGGCATTTAAGGGTTAAGCCAAAAAGAATAATAGAATCTGATATTTAGGAGTAATATTCCGGGTGAATACAAAACTTGATTGTTGTTGGGGGAAGAAATAATCCATTAAAAAGTTTTTTTCTAACCTAGTACGTTAGAGATTAGAAACAGGCGAAGAAAATCTTAACACTTGCTGAAATTTGTGCAATTGACATGGGTAGAGTGATGATGACACTGTTTTCGAATATCTGATCATGTTTGTTAGATTTTTTTTTACGGCACATGGGCTAGACTAGACCATACTGCCCCAAGAGTTGGATATTTACGATCAGTCAATAAAATTTAAAATTCAAGACAACTGTCAAATTTAAATAATTAATAATAATAATTTGATTAGTTGAATATATCTTTAAATGTAAAAAAGAATATCTGGTAAATTCATCAGGTTAAGGCCGACAAAAGCCTGCTTATCAAAAGAATTTCTTATGGCCTGTGTCATTTTAAGCAGTGTTTAGACAGGGGCATCAATTTCTTTCATGGTGGTCATCAGTTCCTGGAGGTTATATAGTGAAAGGAGTTTCCTCCTATCACTGGTAGACATTTTTTTCAATACTTTAACATTTTTCGCGGTATCAAGTGCTTCAAAGTGTGGGGTTTTTTATTTGAGGGGGGATCTGCTGGCTCGCTGTTACCCAGATAGCAATTTTAGTTTGCAGCGAAGTTGCAGCAAGATTGCTCTGCAAAATCTGCAAGCTTGCAGCAAATTTGACATGACAAGAGTGCAAACTTGAAACAAGCTTGCAGCACGTAACGTCAGCTTCGAAGTCACCACGGGACGAACTTGCAGCAAGCTTGCACTTCAAACTCATTGCAAACTAGAGTAAAAGCAGAGTACGAGCACAACCTCGGATTAGAACGCGCGACCCAGCGCTTGCTAAGCGGATGCTCTAACCACTTGGCCAGATAAACTCTGAGAGACGAAGATATATTTAGCTAATACATCGTTCGATTCGATTCGTATACGATTTATTTTAAATTGTTTTCTTGAGTTCATTAATTTTTTAACTTTTGTGTCGAGAACATGATTTGAAATAAAAGAGAAAAGGATTTTCGCTAATATCTACGTTCTGCTAGTAGAAAACATTATGAAATTAGGATTTAAAAGTAATTGCTTTTAAAATGGGACAAAATGTAAGTTATTATTTTCAACAAACATTGACTGTTTTTAGGTTTAATTTTGTTTATAAACTTTAAAATTTCAACAATAATAAAAAGGCGATATAGTTTTCTTTAAAGTACGAGCTCTATATTTAGTAGAAAGATGGAAAATGTTTCAAAAAAATTTTTTTTATAAAGAAGTTAGTTTTTTCACAAATGATCATTGATTTATTGAATTAATAGAAAGAAGGACGGTCTAGGAGATGCTATTAAAAATCGGATGTTTTTTAAAACAGAGTCAAAAATAATTATCTCTTATTGTGCTATATCTTTGCAGCAAGCTTGTTTTGCAAACGTGCAGCAAGCTTGCATTGCAAGGCGGGGTGGCGCTAGTTGTCACGGCGACCTTGTGGCAAACTCGTTTTGCAAGCGAGGGTGGCGATTCTGTATTGTTAGTTTGCCACAGTTTCGCTTCAAGCTTGACGCGTCAAATTTGCCATAACAAGGTAATATCAAGTAAAAATCAAACTTGCTGCAAACGTACGTGCTATCTGGTCCTTCCTTTTGGGTTGGAAATAGTACTTGATTTATTTTTCACCATTTATGGCTCTTTGTTTAGGCTTGAAAAATACGTTTCAGTTCTTTTTCTCTCACTATCTAAAGCATCTCGGGTTACAGATGAGAAAATTTGGTCACTTTAATTAAGAGAAGCAGATTAAGATCTTTCAACCTTTAGATAAATGATCTCTCTCCTTTTTATTCTCTCGCATACGAAGTACCAAATGGAAAATATTGTAATGCTCGAAAAAATTCGATTTCGAGATTTTGAGGAATCTCCATTTGTTTCCTCTTTTCTTGACTCCGGAAAAAACCCATTGTTCTGTCTCTCTGTCAGCACAATAACTCAAATCAGAACGAGCTAGGCGAATAAATTTAGTATATGAACTTAAGGCCAAAATTGTAGATCGATATAAAATTTTGACAAAATCTGTCTGTTTTTCAGTGCGTTTGTGTGCACGTCAACATGGAAACGCAACGACTCAGAAATATTAAATTTTTCCTATGGTTTTCTCAGCGAAATTGTAGCCAGAAGTGAAATTGTAGACAAATTAGTCTACTGTTTGACTGTCGGTAGGTCAAAGCACTGATAAAATTTATCTCTGAAATTGAAGACATTTTCTTTCCACCTAATTATTTTCAGTTTCGACAGTCTCAAATTACCGATCAATCTTCGTCTACAAATAATATGGGCTAGTTTGTATAATATTGTGAAACGTGTTTACCCGAAATGATCTTTTTTCAAAAAAAAATATAAGTAAAAAGCATGAAAAGCCCATATTTTCTTTTGAAAATGATATTGTGGAATTTAAAATATGATCGGATCGAAAGATTCTAAAATTTCTTCACTTACAAGCACTCAACCTCCGCTGAATTTAATAAGCGGTTTTTTTTTGTCTTTAAAGTAAAGCTCTAATGCAATCGAACATAAATCATTATCTTCAGATGGGACAGTTTATTTCATCAGGTTTCGGAATCAAACTCCTGGAAGATCAAACTATATTTTGATCCTTTGACATCATTCTTTTAAGAGAATTCCTTATTTAGAAAAAGATGTTTGAGGTTCGAAATATTATAGATCGGGGTGCACAAAACTTGTTTCGTCCCTGAAAGCATCTGTTGAAATCTCCTCCCAACGCGCGGAGTGACGTCATCACGCTCCACCCTTTCTACTCCTCGCGGTTCAACTTTACTGGTTTTCCCCACACATTTCCGTTGAGTCGTTTACTGCTTCTACCCTATTAAGATAGCACACATATGCGACATGCACCACATCCACTTGTTGCAAAGTTGCAGTGCCGTTTATAAAAAAAAATATCAGCGGCCGCCATTTTTGTTCTCTTTCGAACTCCCTCGTGCGTTCGCCTCACGCTATGTTCGTTTAATTAATTCATTTTTCGGACTTTTTAGAGGAAGGAAAATGGATTTCCCTGCATCAAAGGCTAATCTGTACCGATTCCGAAGTTATTGAGGGAAAACTTAAACATTTTTATAAATTTGCAATAAAAGTTTTGAAAAACCTTTTCTGAGTGAAGGCCCAAGAAGTAAATACTATTAAAATTTGGTGGCTCTACGTCCAACGGTTTTCCATGTAGATCGTTTTGTATGGTTTTTGCATCGTGCATTTCAAATCACGCAATTTGTATTAAAATATACTTGAAAATACATTTAAAAATTTATTAAAATTAGAAAATAATTGTAGGAAAATAATATATATATATATAGCTGAAAAGTCAGCTATTCTAATTTTAAAGTTGTGTAGAAGTAGTTTTTGTGTAGTAAAAGATTCCGAAGTTATTGAGGGAAAAATTTAACATTTGGAAAAATTTTCAATTAAAATTTAAAAAACCTTTTCTGAATGAGGTCTTATTACCCAAGAAGTAAGTGCTATCAAAATCTGGTAGCTCTATGTCCAACGGTAGAGACATGGTAGAGCCATGTCTCTATCGGTAGAGTCCATGTAGATCGTTTTGAATTGTTTTTGCAACATGCATTTCGAAACATGCAGTTTGCAGATAGTATCCAGCCTAGGAACATTATCATGTAAATAAACAAAATTTGAATTACTCATCTGTCATTAATAAATTCTGACGTTGCTTTCGTCATAAGGATTATCATCTTGATTTTAAGAAGACGCTGATGTGGCACAGCAATTTAAAGGCTCTTATCAATTGAAATGATGAACTGAGCAATACTGTAGATTAACCTTCCGTTTCGAAACCACATAAAATATATTTGGGGCCTTATCTTACAATAAGGAACCGTTGTGGAGACATGAGTACCATGGCGTGAAATCTTTTAAGGTGGCACGATTTATTTACTACAAATATATTTTAGACAAAATCCGTTATTCGAAAGAAATCTTTTTTTAATACTCGACTTTTCATCAATATGTTTTGAAACGAACAGAACTCTGCCGTATTTACGAAAATGAGCTACCCCCGTTCATGAAGAATGAAAATATTCCGCAGGGGTTAAATGGAGATTCTTGACTCACATGGATCCTCGGCATTGTATGATTTTAGCAATTTCTGAGATTTTTCTTTTTTTATTGGAGATCTCCCTGCTTAACCTTAGAAAAAAATTCTATTAAAAAATACAATTCTTATCTGGATCAGCGAGTGGTAAGAGAATGTACATTCTATAAGTTCCAAAGTAACTTTTCCATTTTTTCCAACATATCAATTGACTGGAAAGAATGCAGTATGATTTTAAGAAGCAGGCTACAAGATAATAAAGCATTCTTGGAATTCATGAAATAACAAAAGAAGGCAATTTTCTTTTGTTTTCCGAATTCCCTAAAAAGATGAGGGAGAATAAACGGCCGGAGTATCTGGGAAAAGCTGAATGCTTGTTGTCTTGACGTTAATCGGAAACTGAGGGTGTAGTCCTTAGTAGCATGACCGGCCACGTCGCAACCCCTCCTGTAGGAGGCACGTCCCGACTTCGCAGTGGAGGTAACTAAACCCCTCGTTATTATTTTAACCCACCTAGGGATATTAAAAAGGGTATTAATAAAGGATTTAGCTCCGCCCTGCATAGCATCGAGGGTAGACTGAATGACTCGGTCGCCGCTTATTGTATATACGAAAACTATTGCAGATGTCTAATAGACCCAATTATGATTACAAGTGACACGTGCAACGACCCTTTTAAAGAGGTACTTCCTGTCATTGGCGTGTAGGTAAGCATTAACAGGTCAATACTAGCCGGATTTTTTAATCGGTTATTACTGATAACTATAAAATCACCCCTCATGGTATGACTAGTGCAAATTGCCTCTACATTCTAGAGATTTCCCGACAAATTTAAATTAATCAAAACAAAGCACTTCTCTGCTTGCCGAACGTTGGCAAAAAATGTTATCAAATTATATCATCACAATTGCAATAAATAATCAGATGCATCGTGGCGTCCAAACTATATCACGCGCATGACATACCACTGACGTGATTTCCTACTTTCTAGCAAAAAACGGAAATTAATTTGAAATATATGATTAATTTAATTTAAAATTTCTCGGGAACTATCGCTCATAGCGAAATAAATTTTATATCAGCTGATAGCAAATTTTATTTCATTATTTTAGAGCTATTAAATTTGAAATTAGAACGGCAATTACTTTTTAAATTTAAAATTACTGAAATTTAGGTACTCTAACAATGAAATAATGCTGTTTAACGTCTCGCAGTGGCGCGAATTTTATTCCTGGTGACGTCAGAGCGTTACACGATGAGTGAGAGACAGATTTCGGCTATTATATTAATAATAACCTTGAATGATATTAGCAATACACTGCTATTATTCCTAATAAACGAATTTCTTAAACTTTAACCATAATATATATATAAACAGCTCGTCAGAAAGTCATTGTAAGAATAAAAAAAACGACCCCCATAAGAATTTATAACATTTATCCCTTTGATTGGCCTTCAATACCAATCATACAGTGTTTGAAAATGAAACAAAAAGTTAAATTTTTTCTATGACACACTCAAGCAAAAGTCCAGAAAATATTTTGATCTTCCCCACGAAAAGAATTACGTTTTCAGTTAGCCAACATGCAGAAAGTATTCAAGTGAATTCCACTTTTAAATTAGGAGAACTGTCTCCTTCAAGCCATAAATGCATCTGTTCTTTCTTCTTTTTCCTACTAAATAACCACGTTTCTTTTCATAAGTCTCAACTGATTTCCAAACGTTGATAAAGAGTCTAACTCTTTTACTTTATAAAAATCTATCATGTTAACTTTCATGTTTCTTATAAACAAGAAAAATAACCCGTCATGATATGACGGGTGCAAATTGCCTCTTCATTCGAGAGATTTCCCATCAAATTTGACGTGTTTAAATAGATAACTATACAAGAGAAATGTTTAACATTGATTGAAAACAAATAAAATAAACATATGTTTTATGAAACGAAATATATGTTTTTTATTTACATATTTCTTTATTCAAAAAACCTCTTGGTCTCAAAAAATGTAGAAAAACCAGTAGATATAATCTAGATAGAGAGAAAATCTAGTTTCAAAACAAAGCACTTCTCTGCCTGTCAAACGTTGCCAAAAAATATTATCAAATTATATCATCACGATTGCAATAAATAATGAGATGCACCGTGGCGTCCAAATTATATCAAGCACCTGAAATACCACTGACGTAATTTACTACTTTCTATTGAGAAACGGAAATTAATTTGAAATATATGATTAATATAATTTAAAATTTCTCGGGAACTATTGATCATAGCGAGATAAATTTTATATCAATCGATAGCAAATTTTATTTCACTATTTTAGAGCTGTTAAATTTGAAATTAGAACCACAATTACTCTTTTAAATTTAAAATTACTCAAATTCAGGTTTTCTAACAAAGAAATAATGCTGTTTAACGTCTCGCAGTGCTATGGCGCGAGTTTTATTGTTGGTGACGTCAGAGCGTTACCGAGAGACAGATATGGACTATTATATTAGCAATTAATTGCATTGCAGTTTTTTATTATGGTACAAAAATACTTTAGACTCAGTTTTCAAAAATGCATATGCCCGTGGCATAACGACTATATATATATATATAAAACCATCTTATTGAAAAATTAGTGCGAAAAATCACTCAAAACAACTCAATTTATAAAATAAAAATTTTTAAGATTAAATTTTAAAATTCGGGCTTCGAGGTGCATTGAGTGACCATTGCGAACAACTGTATGCCAGATTTCATGTCTGTAAGTGCGATAGATTTGTCTGGACATCGCACAGAAACATATCCTTTTATATGGATATATATATATATATATATACTAGCACTACGCGCACGGCTTCAACAAAAGAAAAAAAACCGAATTTTTGAAAACTAAATCAAAACATATATTTATAAAAATATTATTGATTTCGCCCTCGATTTTTAGTGAAAGTGCACGTAGGAACTTGAGCGAGATGAATAACGTTTTCTTTTAACTAAAGATATCAGCATATATGCGCGACTATCAAAAAGTATGAAACAAATAAATCAAGTGATTCTTGGATCAGTAAAATGAAGTAATTAAGATTAGCTGACGCAATAAAATGATCGAAATTAAGATGTGACTTTCGCTTTGTACCTCCAGCCAATCGGATAGTAGAAATGCATTCTGGGAACTGAGAGTAACATCGGGTCGATCGAAAGCTTCGTCGATTCGGATATGCGAGAGAAAATGTTTTGAACTAATCAATAAAAAAATTCATAGAAAATCGGAGAAAAAAGATATTTTAACCATTCTTGTTTTAAAAGAGGGATAAATATTCCGGTTTATACCTGAAAAAACTGCAAATGACAGCGTTATTAGAACGTTGGACGCAAGACAATAAGAATTGAAAGTTAAAAATATAAATGAAAAGTGATTTTATTTAAAAATTTCTCATAATTCAGTAAATTATGTTGAAAATTCAAAACAAACTTCATTAGAACCAAAAATGTTTGTTCTATCTGATGGTGCATTGATTGTTTTTCAACGATCATTAGAAAAGATACTAAAGCCGTAAACGTGCCAAAAATGACCCAAAACAACCCAAAACATTAAATAAAAAATATTCTAGAATAAATTTAAAAATTCGGAAAATCGGAAAAAAAGATATTTTAACAATTCTTGTTTTAAAACAGGGATAAATATTCCTGTTTATACCTAAAAACTATTGAAAATGATAGCGTTATTAGAAAGTCGGATGCAAAAAAATAAGATTTGAAAGTTAAAAATATAAATGAAAAGTGACTATTATTTAAAAATTTCTCAAAATTCAGTAAATTATGTTAAAAATTCAAAACAAACTTTATTAGAACCAAAATTGTTTGTTCTATCTGATGGTGCATTGATTGTTTTTCAACGATCATTAGAAAAGACACTACAGCCGTAAACGTGCCAAAAATGACCCAAAACAGCACAAAACATTAAATAAAAAATATTCTAGAATAAATTTAAAAATTCTGGCTTCGAGGAGCATTGAGTCACCATTACGACTACCTGTGTGCAAAATTTCATGTCTGTAAGTGTGATAGATTCTTCTGGACATCGCACACACACACATACACACAAACATTGCCTTTTATAAGTATAGATAATTGCCTACACATACAAGTATAGTGCAAAAACATTTAATAAGAAAAAATGACGAAGTATTGACCTAATGGTGCTTAGGGTCGTTCTGAAAGTCAGTCTTCTTATTTTTTTAATTAATAAAATTGTATTCAAAAATTATCACACAACATGCTTTATTTTAATTCCTTACATGTTATTTTTATCAGACAAGTTTTATTAATAGTCATCAAAACATTGTTAATTTTAAGAAGGGTAAATATAGCTTTTTCTAATTAAATCATACAAGTTCTCTGCCATGATTATCTTTCGGTCATATTTAAATCTAGATCAACACTTAGCGCCCTCTGGCGGAATGCAGACGTAATAGCCGAAATGAATGCAAAATTTGCATGATCCATCGTGAGGAAGTTTTCGCACATCTTTTCTTTGTTCTCCGTTCGGAATCTGTTGAATTTCAGTCTGATTTAGATTGTTCCTCTGGTGAAATCTCTGGTGCTGTTGATGATTATTAATAGTCACGGTGAGAAACGACGAATTTAGATGTTTTTCGCAACAAGGGTCGTTTTTCCATCTGGGCCTGTTGTGACATTGTGGCCACTTGACGGAGCTGGGTTGAGAAATCCCACGGGAAACCCCTTGTTTCCGAATACAGGAACTCCGGATACAAAAAGTGATTTCGGGATATCACGCTCCGGTTTCTGAAGTGTAGCAGAACGTTTTGATGGATTGAAGTTACTTGCTAACTGGGATATAGACGAAGGGTCACTAATAACAACATCACTCGAGACGATGCGAAAATGTAGGCAGCCCACAAGCGCTGCCAGCAACCACAAAGTAGCAAGCATTTCTTAGATTCCTGAAAGAAAAACAACAATATGCAGTTTATTGAAAAAGACCGATTTCGTAATAGATGGTTTTGCGGAAATATTTAAAATTTTAGTCATATTACTGAAAATCTAGGAAAATTTCGAAATATTCATTTTGAGGTGGTTACTTCATTATTTGCTATTGATATGAACACTCTATGACGAAGGGAATTAACATATCTTGGAATTCCTTCGACTCAGAACAGAACAAAACAAAAAAAAAAATTAAAACCCTTTTTTGGCTTGGATAGAAAAATATGAAGGAGTACTAATATATTCCCTTTAGCATCGGGGAATTTATGACGTAATTTCAAATTTAATATCAGCGAAAAAAAGATCAAGCACTCTCGTAAATAAGATGCATGCAAGAGTTTTATTTCAAGATCCTAGATCGTAGTTTAGCCCATCGCCTATTTCAGTTTTTAGTTTTAGTTATATTAAAGTCCTGCTTTGAAGCAACAGGAGGGCTATTTTTGAGAAGGACCTCGTAATTTTGCCCGCAGTCAGATGACGAGGACGACACTTGAGCCTCACTCCAAACTTCCGCAATAATCCAGGGGGGGGGACGGCGTTTGACACTCCCCTCCCATCGCCTATTTCGATAGCCATATTGTGTAAAATCTATTTACACAAGCTTATCAGGAGAAATATTTATTCTACTATATTTAGACTTCAAAGATGTGAAAAAGAGAGTTTGCTTATCTCCAATCCAAGTGATGACATGCTGTCTGAGATTCAACATCTTTTATTACTTGTTGACATGGAGATTATGTTGTACACAAAATAGATCATGTACTCAGCAGATATAATGATACATTAATCTATTTCATTAAACACTCGTCAATACATTCATCTTACAATAATGTGCCTCTCTCTTCAACATTCAACAGAGTGCACATGAGTTCTCTGCTTGTATCTCACTATACGTGTGCCTGTCTCAATGAGACCAGGACATTTGAGATCAATACTTAACCTTCCAAATGTGTCCTGAAAAAAGAATGACACCTTATGCTGGAGCGTCGCTGAGAGAACTGACTTTCTAGCTTAAAACAAGAAGTCAACTTACAAGGAAAGTTAAAGGTTGAAGGTGGGTCCTCCCTCTTCCGGCCAGTCCTCATAAAGTTCAATGGACCAATCTCTCTTACTTTTTTCAATTCCTACTATTAGTTCACACTCTCCCTATATATATATATCTTGTTCAAATTTTGCAATCGATTTTAAACTAACTTCCCGATGAGCTGGAGACTTGAAACTTTAAACATAGCTCAGAATTAGATGACAATGCAATATTAATTCGCTTTCTTGTGTGTCTGTCTGTCTGTCATTTCATATTTTGCATGACGCATGCGCAGTACGTTTTTCATTATATCTCGAAAACTATTAACATTACAGACTTGGTTCTTGGGTATATGGATGGCCCATGGGATCATCGAAGCACCTCCATATTTCAGCCATATTTTTGCGCATGCGCAGTACATTTTTCATTATATCTCGAATCACCTAAGTAGGAATTGACTTAATTTTTTTATTTTACTTTTTGTGGGGATGTTCGCAGCACATATCATGGAAAATGAAGCTTGGTCCAAGAAACTGAACCCTATTAGCACAAGATATTTTACGATATCTACATGATGTTGCTGCGATACTCTGATTGCAGTTCAATATCGCAAAGATATCGTATTAATATTGTAGAGCATCTTATACTAACAAGGATAGACGGGGGTTTCTTGGATAAAAATTTTATTAATTTAGTATATGAACCTATAAGTAACATAATAAGTTTGTAAAAGACTTAAAGTCTTTGAAATTATCCCAAACGTAGCAAGAATTACGTTATCAACATAATTAATGCTTTAAGGCTATAATATTTTAAGAAATATCAATATATTTTATTTTTGGTCCAAGTAGACCTAGATTATGGAAATGAGATGGATTCTATGCATGCCAGTTGCGTTTTCCAATCTACGAAAATTAGTTTCGATGGGGAATCTTTGACGTCTCTTTGGTGCTTTTGATGAATAATGCTAGTTTGGGGATATTTACAGTGGGTTGCAAATATATTGTGGACACATTAAAATTTTCATATTTTTACGAATATCTCCCGAAAATATGCATGGATTTTCTTAGAATTTCCAAAATGTAAACATTACTCTTGATCTCACATTTTACAGTGAAGATTCGATCACGAGAGTATTTAGGGGACGGACCAGAAAGTGATGAAGACAAAAAGTTTTTTCTACGCATCCCGTTTCACAAAAAGCTCATGACGAAATGAAACTTTCATCAATGGCTATGTTTATTGTGTATAATATTTATATGAATTTTCGTAAACATGGCACAAATATTTCGGAAAATATAAAGGTTTCTTAAAAAATCTCAACTTTTTCCACGTGTCTTTTGCTTATAACTTGCAGTGTTTCAAACCAAATTGTATGAAACCTACAGAATTCGTGACAATACGTTAGAGAAGCATTGCATTAAAATTTAATGTAAATACTTTAAATATTAAAGGAAATATGAGTATTTTCAGAAAATGAATTTTAACTGCGCATGTGCGAAATATAGCGCAAATTTACTTTTATGTCATAAAAGCCAAATATATAGGGCAAGTTATATGAAAATTCCAAGTTGCAAAATTTATTG
>BGPR01042800.1:0-13140 GCA_013235015.1 Araneus ventricosus
CGCTCGTCCTCGAATCAATGCAAAGAACGCACGTCTTCGCGTGGTTATATGAAAAATGTTTAAACTTAATTGAATCGAATAGGAAAAGAAAATTAAAATGTCTTATTTAGACGCTCTAACTTAAAGGGGACAAAGAAAATTGGAAGTTAAATAGTTGTCAGTCATTCGTAAATCCACGTTTTAAAAGTCTATTACGATTTAAATCTTTAATCCAGAAGCGACTTTTTTTTCTCTTACTCCTTTTAAAACCAAGGCTTTTCAGGAGGGTAGGACATGAATCAGATTCTCCCATTCTGGTTGGTCTTTACCTGCCACCCCTCTGCTATTCAAGGTAGCAAACCTGTCAGTGTTCTGTCTGAGAATCTTACTGCTGTTAGATTTCACAATTACCTTTCCAGTATAAAGAGGCTGATGTATTTTTTCAGTATATTGGCTGATTTTCTGATTATAAAATATTATTTGAGGTTCAATATCATATTACTGAGTGGTCGTAGAGTTTATCTTAATAAGAAGTTCTAGTATTATATTTCCGAAAAAATTCAGATTCTCTCTAAATATAATGAAATCTGTTAAATAAATGAAGAACGAAAAAATCATTTAACGAAATACATTTCGAATTCATTTCTGCTTCTTTCAGACTAAGAATTTTACGTCAGTTAAGCGTTTTGCTAATTAATTTTTATTTTGATTTTGTGATTATAAAATATGGAGTTTCCTACCGAATTACTAACACAGCGTAAAATTTTGTTTAGAAATATTTGTATTAGAAGTGTCTGTATGTGTAAAACAAATTCTGAGAATCTCTGTTAAATAAAAGAAATGCAGGAAAATATCACCAATCGAAAATATTATATTTTTTAAACTTTTAACCTAAGAATTTTACATCATTTTATTTTATTATTATTATTTTAGTATGAAGAGGTTTGAATTGATTTTCATGACTATTTTCTGACAATAAATTAACGTTTTGATTTTTTTGTAATATTATTCACACAACATAGTTTTTTTTAAAGATTTTCCTATTATATTTCCAAAACTATATGCATGGAAGTTTTGTTCTAAAAAAATTAAATAAAAGTTTGAATAAATATCCACTTTAGAAGATCCGTATTTTTTATGTGATTTATAAGCTTTAAAAATTTCAATAAAACAATCTTTTGTCAAATGTAGATAATACGCAATAATATATTAATTTTATTTATTTATTTATTTTGCTCTGTCAAAATAATTGAAGAAGAGATGAAATAATATATTTTTAAAGCTCCGTATAATACTGAATTAAGAAAATCTGTTAAATAAATGAAATTCGGGAAATCAGTAATTGAAAATTATTTCGAAAATAATTATTACGATTTTTAACATTTTTTTTACCAATCTTCATTTTAATCACTTATATCCAAATATACCTAATATGTTTATGATATATTTTAGAAATTATATGAAAAAATCATATTTAGTAAAAGATTTTTAACATCTTGAAAAATATTTTATGCATATAGCTGAATACTTTGTTAATATAACAATATTCTAATCTAATATAACAATGTTCTAATCTAATATAACAATGTTCTTTCTCATTACAAAATGATAGCCTAATAATAGCCGATTTAGTTCGAAAGATTTCTTTTAGAATTTCACTATAAACTCTTTCCTATTACGTGCTTAGAAGGTTTGTAAAGAGATAAATCCCATGTAAACTTTAAAAATACGCATCCACCTTTTAGATCTAATCCCTCTCCGACCGAACGGAAATAGGCTGTGAAAAATAGCCCACTGACAAGGATAATTGGATTCTCTACCTCGCTTATCACAGAAACTGTCTCTCTACCGGTCACCCCTCAAAAGAAGCCAAGTACTTGGGACCGCCTGTTCTCGTTGTTAAGGCGAAATTTTCAAATTGCGTAGCTAGATGTGAGAGGGTTTAACACAGGCCGAAACCAAAGATTAATTTCAACTTAACGTAAATTTGAAAAAAGTGATAATGACATGTCGTCGCGGGTTTCTTGGAATCCAAGTTATTCAGAAATATCTTAGGCTTCACCATATTTCAGTAACTAAACTGAGTGGAGAAAAGAAAAATTAAAATTAATTAAATTAATTGGTTACTTTATGCTTACAGACACAATTAGTTACCCATACGTACGAAAATGTCAAATTTTAAATATTTCCTGGTATTTAAAGGTTAATATAATTGAATCATGATGGAAAAGGTAAAGAAAAATGTTAACTTATTTTTGTGTTTACAATTAGCGGGAGCATCGAAAATAGGCAGATAAACAATTGGCAGTCGTTCAGAAATGTACTGTTTATCAGTTTATTAGGATTTAATTGAAACCGAAGACAAAGATTAATTCCAACTGAAAGAGTTTACAAATTTCACATAAGTGATATTGACAAGTAGTCGTGGGTTTCTCAGAACCCAAGTTATTTATAAAGACAAACACTTCCTGGAAACTAAAATACAGAAGTACTTTCTCAATAAGCTAAATGCGCTGGATTGGAAAACAACATTTTTTGACATGTGGATATTCTCAAGTGCTATTTAATTGCTTCAAGAATTTTAGTAAAACAAGTGGGATCATGTTTCGTTTAAATCTAAGGCTAAATAGATGGAAATTATATCAGGCAAAGTTGAAATTGAAAACAACGCTTAAAGTTGGGAATATTTCATGTTTTCTAAAATTCTCTATGTATATTGACAAAGCAAGCATCGGATATATGTCTCGTTTCTGATGACTTTTATCGGTTATTAGCTCTTATACCCGCAGAAGTTAAATAGTTAAACACTTGTACATTTTCCGAGTTCTTGTATTCAACACTTTAAGAGGTTTTAGGTCCTCAATCCTAATTAAATACTTCTCTTAAGCCTTCGGACAAACGGCTTTCTCTTTGTCTCGCCGTTTGGTGCATATGTGTGCAGATTGTTTGGAGTTTTCCCACTCTAGAACATGCAGCTTATAATTGACCACGGGAGAAACATATAGTTTCTTAGTTGATACTAAGAACTTTATGAGATGTACTTGAGTTTTATCAGTCGTTACCGCGAACGCAAATCGGTCAGGAAACTGAAAGCATTTGAGGTCGAACTGCATATCACTTGGAATGAGAGGAAAGCACACTCTCTCTCCTTTACGTGAAATATAGGTACTTGAATTAAGTTGACCATAAGTTAGCCAACTCAAAGCCATTCTATTGTATGACTTGGTTGGATCTAAATTCCTGAGTAGCAAGATGAGTGTACTAACATTTAACACTCCGAGCGCCCATTTATTTTGATAGAATAGCTTTCATGCTAGATAACTTGGCTTTTAAAGTTCCTGAACCAATTTTTTTGTATTTAATCACATGTCTGAAATCTTAAGAATACTTTATTCATGGATGTTTAAGAAAATATATATATAAATACGAATTACAAGCTTTTCAATTGAACACTGAAAAAACAGTCTCTGCCGATAGGAGAGATATATTCTATGTATGGTAATGGAAGTAAGTGGGACGCTGCATGCGCTGTGTGGCTACTATCCAAGAGTCTGGAAGCTATTCCTGATGAAGCAACGGCCTGAGGTATATGACGTTTAGAATGGATTCCAGAAGGGGCAAATAACTAAAAATGTTTTTTCAGTTGTTCTTTCTCCATCACAATATCAAGAAATTTAAATGTAGTAGAATTCCTAGGGCTACGTGGTTGCTTTAGAAACTGTGTTGAGTTTGCAAAAGTTCTTCAGACGCCCGTAAATTCGTTTAACAAATTCAATGGTGCTGTAGACGTTGTTAAGCCTGTGCACAAATGTTTCGGATGCTCGTAAATCTGCTTGCCCACACTGTAAAAAAAATCCCGTAAAATTTACGGTTTTAAACTGGCAGCTGGGTTGGTCGTGCAAAACCGTAAAAGTTACGAAGTAAATCCGTAGGCACAACGGTTTTTTACCGTATGAAATTAAGTTTTCTCCGTAAAAATTAAGTCATCGAAGTAAGTGACGTCATCGACTGAGTTGAAATGTGCTGATGTGTATTATCAATTAGGAATATTAATTAATCATGGCTTAATTATTAATTTCAATTAGTTTAATTAATATAATTCTTAATTGAACTTACTTGGACGATTTCGATGCAAGATGGTGACAAAACTTCTAACTCCTCCGAGCCGGGGATCGAAACCGAGTTCATAGAAATAAAAGGCAGTCGCTCTAACCACTAGACCACCGGAGACTTTAAAAAATGAAGTAAAAATAATCTATTTGAGTTTTAAAGTCACTATAGCTCTAGTGGCGCCACCTAGTGGTGTAAAAATCAACTATTGCCAGAACACGTGTTTTAAGGTTAGCTTTCATGAGTGACAACATGTTACTGCAACATGTGTAAACAATAGCGGAGATGGAACCCTATTAAAAACATGAAATGAATGCAATAAAATTACATTTAAGAAAAGGGAAAGTTATCATACGGAAAGCAATACCGTATGACGAAAATTACAATTTGAACTGATGGTTTTAAACCGTTTATGTCTGGAGCGGAAAACGGTGAAAAACCGTTTTGTCAACAAAACAGCTTTAAACCGTCAAATATACGGAAAAAGTCCGGAAAAAAACGGATATTTTTTACAGTGCAAAGCATTGATGTTGACGAAGCTCTTACATCTGCTCAGGACTTTAATCAACCGTAGCAATCACGATTTTGTTCCTGTCGGAGTGACTGATCGAATATAAGGTCGAATTTAGGAGGCAAACCTAGGTACCTAAAACATAGGTACCTAGGTACCTAAAAACCTAGGCAGAAAAAGTAATTCTGGAATTTAATCACTACACTATAACGAATACACATGCTGAATTAATAATTGAATAATCTGGTTTTTTGAACTTGAAAATTAAGATACTTATGTAACAGGTTTGGGGGAGCTAAAATTACCCTGACTTAATATTTCATGCAATAGAAACATAGACATCTTAATATCAACTGCTACTATAACCAGAATTCAAATAATTACAAAATTCAGAAAATGCGCAAGTTAATAAAATGCAAGAATTGTTTTGTGATCTTCTCTTTTATTCACAAATTATATTTGCTTCTTTCCTTTTTATATTATATCTGTCAATAAGATAAAAATCATTTATTTAATGCGAAACATTATTAGCTAGATAATTAGTAAAAGTTTATCGTATCAAATTATAAAGCAATGTGTCCCGCATTCCTTCTAACTAGAGTTAATTTATTTCTAGGTAAACGACAAAACATAGGAAATTTCTGTTTGACATTTTCTAATTTTGCTGCAGATTAATCACTTTACATTTATTTGCATCTTGACATATTACAATCTAACATTTCAGTATCGAGAGAATTTAAAGTAAAATTTTAAGAATTAAACTTGGACGTTAATTCAATCTCGATGACACTGAATAATTATTTCACTCCGATAACTAATTTTACTCTCATTTGTAATTCAGTATCAAAATATACCGAGCATAATGTAACTTACCAACAACTCGTTTGAGAAATTATACGTTCTTGAGTATTTATAAAAACATTTGTGACGTTTAAAAATTACCTGGGAAAATGCATTGCGATACGATCTTCAGAGGCATTCAGTGAGGGAATTAATCACTTATATTTGTAGAAAAATGCTTCAAATGGCCTTATTAATAAACATGAGGAAAACATTTTTCCCATTTTTCGAAGCAGTATGTCTGAACTATAAGCTTATTTTCGTCCATTTCAGTCATTCATTTCATTTCTGTTGTCAATTAATTAATTCATATTGTCAGAGGATATTTTGCGAACAAATGTTTTTTTTTGTTTTAGTTAACACATTTTGATGATAGCAAAAAGTTCTGAAATTATTAACGTAGTGAAGCTAAGTACTGTTTTAATTCGACCATTTGGCATTTTATCTGTTGTTTGTAATTTTGTTTGTTAAGCAGACACGACAAACGCGTTTTCCGATTTTCTTGGAATTTGTCATGAATATTCCTTCTTGTCATTAAAAACTGCTTAATGTAATGATTTTTTTTATTCCGTTGCAAAGTGGTGGCTGTTTAAATGGTTCCATTTAATGTAATATGTTCAACATTTTTCCAATGATTTTAACAAATATTTTCATGCTATAAAAATTTGAATCAGTTATTTGTGGAAAGATTTACTGCGAATTTTGGAGCTCCATTTATAATGCTTCCTAAAATAATAATTATTGTCATTTTGTTGTAACTGTGTTAATATTGATAAAAGCAGACATTAAATTGCAATTTTTTTAATTCTGATAAAAGTGAACATCCAATTGCAATTTTGTGAATGTTAATAAAAGCAGAGACTTGAGTAAACAATTCTCATTTGAAAAAAAATAGCCTAAACTTTAAAGACTGCGGTAAAGAGCCGATCTCAGGATTTCTTCTTCTTTCTGAACCATGATCTACTGTTCACAGAACTACTAGCTGTGGAACCTTGCAGCTACTTGCTATGGAACGTCGCAAGCAATAGCTATGAAACGTCACAGCTACTAGCTACGAAACGTCGTAAAATAGTGCTGGAATAAAGAGAATATTTTCTCGAAACTGGTAAATTATTTCTTGATAGAAGTTCTCGATGTATAATCAAGTGGTTTGTGATTCGAGTTATGCTGGTACTGAAAATTGACATGAGGTAATGCTTCATTTAAATCAAATTTTGAATCATAATTGCATATTCTTATTGTTTGGAATTTTGCAGATTACTAATATAATAGATTATTTTCTATGTAAGGCTGGAAGATAAAATTGTTTTCAAATATTTTATTTTTTACAACACACTATAAGGCGCCCGGCAAAATAATGGCCGAGAATATGATAATAATCTCCTTCATATTCTCATAATACTTGAATACATAAAGAGAAGCCTTTAATCTGAAATCGAATATATAAAAATAGAATAATCGTAATGAAATTTCAACTTCTAAATAATGCGAAAAAAATGTCTACTCCATAATAATAAGTAGGTTAAAACTTACAAAACACAGCATGAAAAAAAGCTAACACTGATTCACAAATCAAGATGAGAAAAAGAGAAAAGATCGTGAAAGTAACAAAACTGTCTGACTTGGTATGGAAGCATACTGACAGCCATCATCCCTGACTTTTTCTACAATAATTTCTGGAAATGTCATATTATGATTCTGAAATATACTTACTCTAAGAGTGCTCTAACTTGAATTACTAAGGAACAGGAAGAACTAGAACAAAGTAACGTGTTTGGCTTTGCACTTGTCGCTGAAAAAAAAAAAAAAACTAACAAAAAATTGTTTTGTGCAGTAAGGTATTCACGTTGTTTTCTCACTAGGCTTGAGACGGAGGCAGCGTCTAAATTAGTTGCATGCAAAAACCGGTTTCTGTAATTTTTATATACACTTTTGTTGAACTTGCTTCATGCTTGTAAAGATAAATTTCTATATTCGATCTTTCACTTTTTCTGATGTAACTAGAGTTCTGAAATTTGGAGCAATTGTGTGTTCCTGATGACGATGTAATGTTTTAATATTTCCACACCATAATTATTTGTTTATCTTTTAATTTAATTAAACATTGATTTCATACAACAGGCACCATTTGGAAGAAAGTTTGAGAAAAATTTTATTGCAAGATTCCGTGATATTTATAATAATGAATTATGAAATATGTTCAAAGAAAAGTACAAAAATAAAAATATTAATTAAAATCTCAAAACGTTGTATATTAAAAGTATTGTACTCGGAGATCTTAAACTTGCAGATTCCTCAAAATTTTGAGCTCGATCTTTTTGACAATTACAATTTTTTTTTCTTTTTCTTGTAGTGCTTCGAACGCGTGAGAGAAGTTAAAACATCTTAGTTACTATATATCTCTCCCTGGAGATCGAAGATAAGGTCGAGTTTAGGAGGCATTTGGCAAGGAAATAGAAACCTAGACAGAAAAAAATCTCGAGTTTAATGACTACACTATAACGACTAATATTTAAATAATCTTCTTTTTCCATCTTGAGAATTAAGATACTTACCTAAAAAAGTTTGGGGGAGACTCAGGTAATTAACACTACCATGACTTAATGTCTCATGCAATAAAACACATAGACATCTTAATTTCAACTGCTACTGTAACCAGAATTCCAATAATTAGAAAAAACAGAAAGTACGCAAGTTAATAAAATGCAAGAAGTGTTTTGTGCCTTTCTCTTTTATTCACAAATTATATTTGCTTCTTTTCTTTCTCTATTATATCTGTCACTCATATGAAAATCATTTATTTAATCTGAAACATAATTAGCCAGATAATTATTAAATGTATATCGATTCAAATCATAAAGCAACGTGTCATGCATTCCTTCTAACTAGAGTTAATTTATTTCTAGTTAAACTTCAAAATATAAGAAATTTCTGTTTGTCATTTACTAATTTTGCTCAGATTAATCACTTTACATTTAATTGCATCTTGACTTATTACAATCCTACATTTCACTATCGAGAGAATTTAAAGTAAAATATTAAGAATTAAATTTAGAAATTAATTCAATCTCGATGACATTGAATAATTATTTCACTCCGATAACTAATTATACTCTCATTTGTAATTTAGTGTCAAAATATACCGAGCATAATGCAAATTACCAACAACTCGTTCGAGAAATTATACGTTCTTGAACATTTATAAAAGCATTTGTGACGTTTAAAAAAACCAGGAAAAATGAATTGCCATATGAACTTCTGAGGCATTCAGCGAGGGAATTAATTACTGATATTTGTCAGCAAAAATGTTTCAAATGGCCTTATTAATAAACATGAGGGAAACATTTTTCTCATTTTTCGAAGCAGCATGCTGAACTATAATCTGATTTGCTTTCATTTCAGTCATTCATTGGATTATCCTCTAACAATGTGAATTAATTAATTCATATTGTTAGAGGATATTTTGCGAACATCAAAATGTTTTTTCTGTTACTTAACACATTGTGATTGTAGCAAAAAGTTGTGAAATTATTGACCTAGTGAAGCTAAGTCCTGTTTTAATTCGACTAATTGGCATTTCGTCTGTTTGTTTCTAAATTGGTTTGTTACGCAGACACGACGAAACGCGTTTTCCGATTTTCTCGGAATTTGGCATGAATGTTCCTTCTTGTAATTAAAAACAACGTAGTGTAAGGGTTTTTATATTCAGTTTCAAGATGGTGGCTGCTTAAATGGTTTCGTTTAATGTAATGCTCAAAATTTTTGCAATGATTCTTACCAATCCTTTTATGCTATAGAAATTTGAATTCGTTATTTGTGGAAAGATTTACTCCTAATTTATCACGCAATTTTCATCTTCTGTTTGTTACTATTTTGGAGATTCATTTATAATGACACCAAAAATACTAATTGGCATTTCGTTGTAACTGTGTTAATACTGTTAAAAGCAGACATTTAATTGCAAGTTTCCTAATGGTGATAAAATTGGCCATCCAGTTTTAATTTTGTGAATGCTTATAAAAGCATAGACTTGTGCAAATAATTCTCATTCGAAAAAAAATGGCCAAAACTTTAAAGATTGAAGTAAAGAGCAGATCTTAGGATCTCTTCTGCTTTTTGAACCAAGGTCTACTTTTCACAGAACTACTAGCTATGGAACGTAGCAGCTACTAGCTATGAAACGTCGCATATACTAGCTATGAAATGTCACAGATATTAGCAATGGAACCTCACAGATACTGGCAATGGAACGTCACATATACTAGCTATGAAACGTCGCAGATACTAGCTATGAAACGTCACAGATACTAGCAATGGAACGTCGCACTACTAGCTATGAAACGTCACGAAGTAGTGCTGGGATAAAGACAATATTTTGTCGAAACTGGTAAATTATTTCTTGATAGAAGTTCTCGAGGTATAATCAAGTGGTTTGTGATTCGAGTTATGCTGGTACTAAAACTTGACATAAGGAAATGCTTCATTTAAATCAGATTTTGGATCATAATTGCATATTCATATTGTATGGAAGTTTGGAGCTTACTAATAGGATAGATTAATTTAGGCTGGAAGATAAATTTTTTTCAAATATTTTATTTTTTACAACACTCTATAAGGCGCCCTCCAAAATAATGCCCGAGAATATGATAATGATCTCCTTCATATTCTCATAATACTTGAATACATAAATAGAAGTCTGATAATCTGAAATCGAACATATAAAAATAGAATAATCGTAATGTAATTTCAACTTCTAAATAATACGAAAAAATTACCTACTCCATAATAATAAGTTGGTTAAAACTTACAAATACAGCATGGAAAAACACAAATACTGATTCACAAGTCAATATAAGAAAAAAGATCGTGAAAGTAGCAAAACTGTCTGACTTGGTTTGGAAGCAAAATGGCAACCATTTTCCCAGACTTTTCAAACAGTCTGGAAATGTCATATCATGATTCTAAAATATACTTACTCCAAGACTGCCTGAACTTGAATTGCTAAGGAACAGGAAGAACTAGAACATGAAACGTGTTTGGTTTTGCATTTGTCACTGAGACACAAAACAAAAAACCAAACTAACAAAAAAAGGCGTTTTGTGCAATGAGGTATTCACGTTGTTTTCTCAACTAGGCTTGAGACGGAGACAGCGTTTAAATTAGTTGCATGCAAAAACCAGTTTCTGTTTTTTCTATACGATTTTGTGTTACTTACTTCTTGCGTGTAAAGATAGATTTCTATATTCGATCTTTCACTTTTTTCTGAGTAATTAGAGTTCTGAAATTTGGAACAGCTGTGTGTTCCCGATGACGATGCAATGTTTTAAAATTTCCACACCATAATTATCTGTTTATCTTTTAATTTAATTGAACTTTGATTTCATACAACAGGTGCCATTTGGAAGAAAGTTTGAGAAAAATTTTATAGCAAGGTTCCGTGATATTTATAATAATGAATTATGAAATATGTTCAAAGAAAAGCATAAAAATAAAAAAAAATGAATTAAAATCTTCAAATGTTTTATATTAAAAATATTGTAGTCGGAGATCTGAAACTTGCAAATTCCTCAAAATTTTGAGATCGGTCTTTTCGACAGTTGCAATTTTTTTTCTTTTTCTTGGAGTGCTTCGTATGTGAGAGAGCAGAAGTTAAAACATCTTACATTCTATAGATCTCAAACCTGGAGGAAAAACAGTCCGAAACGGTGCACAACCCCACGTTTTTCAGTGCCAAGTGCAAAAGGATATATAATTTTATGTTTCTCCCCGTCCTTTTTCCTATTAATTCATGTTTGTATCTCTGGAAGCAAAACATAACCTCACTTCATGTTTCAAAATCAAGACAAGACATTTAGATAATGGCCGTCAGCCTGTTTCCATGCAGTCAAACAGCTTTGTCACTTTCGCTATGTTTACTCCCCCTCCCCTTTATTGTTTTCAGCTTTCTATGCTAAATGTGTTCCTAAGTTTCCTCCGCAAATTCCTCTTTATGCTGATGTTATCTCCCTAAGTCTTATTTATTATCGTTTGAAAAAATGTTTTTTATCTCTTACTTTGGTCTGGATAATAAAAGAGTTTTCGATATTTTGCCTTAGAATAGCTTCACGCTTCACTTTAAAATAATATAATCTTAATACATGAGAAAATATATTTTTAAGGCTAAAGGCCTTACACCTCGAGTAGGCCGAACCGGTGTGTTTTTTAAATAAAAAAAATATTTTTAATGTAATCGATGAAGTTTTATTCTTATGTTCTGATGCATTCATAGCAGATGTTTTTATCCTTTATATTGTGATGTATTTCAGCATAATATAAAGAATCGTAGAGCCCTCTTTATCAAATATAATATATTTATTGGACGTCTCCCACAGCACAAACATGTAAAACAAACACACACACTTACATCACAAATGTTATAATCACTGACTTACATAGAATTCCAAGTTCAATTCCTCATTATTCTTTTCCGTTGCTAGGCAACGTTAGGAAAAGACAAATATATCGTTGCCACACTATTTTTATAACCTTTAGAAAAGATTTATGCCAAACGATATTTTTAATTGATTTCTTTTTCAGCCAAACGATTTTTTTATCTAATTAATTTCTTTTCTGAAATATTTTAATAATTCTACAAATATATATTTTTATTTGTTACGAATATTGCAATATCAAAGATTAATCTATTCGTTGTTCCGAATTCGTACTTTAAATCAAAAAGAAATCTCTTTTCTGAAATTCATCACTCTAGCACTACTGAGATCAAGGTGCTGATTATTATTCAAAAACGCTGATATACAACTCTAATGGGGGAGATTGGGGCAAAAACTGGTAGTGGGGTAAAACCGGAAACCTTGATTCTGGCGCTATTAGTTCTCCGTTCTAGAAGATGGATTCTGAATTGTACTCCTCTAGTCAAGAATAAAGAATAGTAATAGTTGTCGTGTTATTACTGTTGAATTCGCTGCTTCTGGGAAGGATTAGTTGTTTAAAGGTGTAAAATCTCTAATGTTCTTTTGTTTTTAAACTTTCCTTACTTAATAATCATTACAGATTTAAAAACCTATATTTATTATATGTTTACTAAGGATCAGTGGCGAATCCAGGGGGAGGGCTATCAGATCTCTATTATAATTGTCAATAAATTCATGATCTGTAAGAAAATGCATCTTATGAGTTGCCACAAATATGATCAGTTTAAATCATTTAAGTTTATTAAGGTATCCGACTACGTTCGGAGAACTTTTTTTAAATAATGATATTTGAAGCAATATTTTTGTATTTTTATATGACATTTATGTTAAAGCTTAATAAATCATAGAAAAAAGTTAAATGAATTAAACATATTTTTAAAAATTTGAAAAAACTTAGATTTTTTTTGCACTAAATTTGACCTTTTTTCAAACACCCTCGTTCAAAAAGAGATTATCAGAATGATAAATCCTTTAGCATATATAATCCTTCAACTATTGGCTAGGTCCTGAAGCAAAAGTTTTGCAATGTATCTAAAAACATGTAAATTATAAGAGTTTTAGTGTGAAATCATGAATTTTTAAAGAATTTTGGCCTTTTTTCAAACCTTAAAAGATACATAACTTTTTAATGGAGCATTATTTCACTTATATTTTAGTTCATTACCTAGACAATATAATAAACAATATGTATGCCAAATTTGAGACGGATATTTTAAGTTGAATTTTAGT
>BGPR01042801.1:0-13140 GCA_013235015.1 Araneus ventricosus
TTAGCTCTCCAAACATATCTCATATGCCATTTTCACAGATTTACTAATTAAAGTCATAGTAGAAAATCTCATTTACATTGGCAGAGTGCTTAAGAAATTTTAAAAAAGAACATGGAAAACAGAACTGATGAATCAATTGACACTAACCTTCATTTAATAATAACCTTACTTTTTTAACAATTACTTCCGTTTCATCCGAGTAAAAGTAAGGCAAAATCCACTAACAGAAAAAAATGCATTACCAAATACAAAACAAATAAATACTGAAAAAAATAATAAAAAAGAAATAAAACTTTTAACGTGGCTCAATTTATATTTAAAAAACGCCATGAATCAGTTGCCACGATTTTTCGTTTCCATCTTTTAAGGGATCAAAAACATGGTTTAACCCTTAAAAGCCCTATTTTTTAAAAATTGATTTTAAAATGTTTTTTTTTTGCTTTCATTTCTTGAATAAAACATGGGAAAATATTTTTAAAAATCCTATTTTGTTTTAAGTATAGTTTATGGTTAAAAAACAGATCGTAACCAACTGATAACCAAGGGCTTTATTTCAGAAAAAATATCCTTTATAAAATTCTATAATGTCAAACACAAATGAAATTTAACCCTTCACTGCACAATGTATCAAATTTATACATAATTTATTTTTCATGTTAATAATGAATAAAAAATTGTTTGGCCACTCGTACACGCTGTACCAGATTGAAAACACCATAAAAGACGGGATAATAATCATACGCTCCCTTTTCCATGGAGAGCACAGGTCCTATTGATAAGTCTGTAGTTTTCAGTTATTCAATTCCTGGTACACCTATTGACATATTTACGCTATTTTTAGCATTTAAAAGGAGTCTTGTATCTTTGGTGGTTTTATCTTTGCTTCTACAGGTATTTACCATTTGATATTACTTTTAAAATACTTTTTTATCGTTTTATAAAAAGGGAATGGTGATTTCATACATTTATTAAATTCAGTTTTATAATATCATAATTTTATTTTGATTTTTGGTGTATTTTTCTGTTGTTATATGTAAACTTCCCATGCGATAAACATTTTTTTATTTTGAAATTTAAAAAATCGTTCATTGAAGTGTTAATAAATAACAATCGGATATGGAATTTCTTTAAACAATGCAGGATAAAATATGGTATTCTCAAGCACGCAAACAAAGCAAAAAAGATGCAGCTTTAAGTGAAAATCATCAATTTATTTACATTTTTCCATCTTGCCATCTTTTTGTTGTAAATTGATTCAAAAAAATTTTCAATATCCTATTGGCAACAACAGGCATTAGAGCTTCAATCTTATTCTCAAGATTTTAGAAGATAAAATTGGGTACGTTGCTTTAAGGCAACACTGGGCATTTAAGGGTTAAGCCAAAAAGAATAATAGAATCTGATATTTAGGAGTAATATTCCGGGTGAATACAAAACTTGATTGTTGTTGGGGGAAGAAATAATCCATTAAAAAGTTTTTTTCTAACCTAGTACGTTAGAGATTAGAAACAGGCGAAGAAAATCTTAACACTTGCTGAAATTTGTGCAATTGACATGGGTAGAGTGATGATGACACTGTTTTCGAATATCTGATCATGTTTGTTAGATTTTTTTTTACGGCACATGGGCTAGACTAGACCATACTGCCCCAAGAGTTGGATATTTACGATCAGTCAATAAAATTTAAAATTCAAGACAACTGTCAAATTTAAATAATTAATAATAATAATTTGATTAGTTGAATATATCTTTAAATGTAAAAAAGAATATCTGGTAAATTCATCAGGTTAAGGCCGACAAAAGCCTGCTTATCAAAAGAATTTCTTATGGCCTGTGTCATTTTAAGCAGTGTTTAGACAGGGGCATCAATTTCTTTCATGGTGGTCATCAGTTCCTGGAGGTTATATAGTGAAAGGAGTTTCCTCCTATCACTGGTAGACATTTTTTTCAATACTTTAACATTTTTCGCGGTATCAAGTGCTTCAAAGTGTGGGGTTTTTTATTTGAGGGGGGATCTGCTGGCTCGCTGTTACCCAGATAGCAATTTTAGTTTGCAGCGAAGTTGCAGCAAGATTGCTCTGCAAAATCTGCAAGCTTGCAGCAAATTTGACATGACAAGAGTGCAAACTTGAAACAAGCTTGCAGCACGTAACGTCAGCTTCGAAGTCACCACGGGACGAACTTGCAGCAAGCTTGCACTTCAAACTCATTGCAAACTAGAGTAAAAGCAGAGTACGAGCACAACCTCGGATTAGAACGCGCGACCCAGCGCTTGCTAAGCGGATGCTCTAACCACTTGGCCAGATAAACTCTGAGAGACGAAGATATATTTAGCTAATACATCGTTCGATTCGATTCGTATACGATTTATTTTAAATTGTTTTCTTGAGTTCATTAATTTTTTAACTTTTGTGTCGAGAACATGATTTGAAATAAAAGAGAAAAGGATTTTCGCTAATATCTACGTTCTGCTAGTAGAAAACATTATGAAATTAGGATTTAAAAGTAATTGCTTTTAAAATGGGACAAAATGTAAGTTATTATTTTCAACAAACATTGACTGTTTTTAGGTTTAATTTTGTTTATAAACTTTAAAATTTCAACAATAATAAAAAGGCGATATAGTTTTCTTTAAAGTACGAGCTCTATATTTAGTAGAAAGATGGAAAATGTTTCAAAAAAATTTTTTTTATAAAGAAGTTAGTTTTTTCACAAATGATCATTGATTTATTGAATTAATAGAAAGAAGGACGGTCTAGGAGATGCTATTAAAAATCGGATGTTTTTTAAAACAGAGTCAAAAATAATTATCTCTTATTGTGCTATATCTTTGCAGCAAGCTTGTTTTGCAAACGTGCAGCAAGCTTGCATTGCAAGGCGGGGTGGCGCTAGTTGTCACGGCGACCTTGTGGCAAACTCGTTTTGCAAGCGAGGGTGGCGATTCTGTATTGTTAGTTTGCCACAGTTTCGCTTCAAGCTTGACGCGTCAAATTTGCCATAACAAGGTAATATCAAGTAAAAATCAAACTTGCTGCAAACGTACGTGCTATCTGGTCCTTCCTTTTGGGTTGGAAATAGTACTTGATTTATTTTTCACCATTTATGGCTCTTTGTTTAGGCTTGAAAAATACGTTTCAGTTCTTTTTCTCTCACTATCTAAAGCATCTCGGGTTACAGATGAGAAAATTTGGTCACTTTAATTAAGAGAAGCAGATTAAGATCTTTCAACCTTTAGATAAATGATCTCTCTCCTTTTTATTCTCTCGCATACGAAGTACCAAATGGAAAATATTGTAATGCTCGAAAAAATTCGATTTCGAGATTTTGAGGAATCTCCATTTGTTTCCTCTTTTCTTGACTCCGGAAAAAACCCATTGTTCTGTCTCTCTGTCAGCACAATAACTCAAATCAGAACGAGCTAGGCGAATAAATTTAGTATATGAACTTAAGGCCAAAATTGTAGATCGATATAAAATTTTGACAAAATCTGTCTGTTTTTCAGTGCGTTTGTGTGCACGTCAACATGGAAACGCAACGACTCAGAAATATTAAATTTTTCCTATGGTTTTCTCAGCGAAATTGTAGCCAGAAGTGAAATTGTAGACAAATTAGTCTACTGTTTGACTGTCGGTAGGTCAAAGCACTGATAAAATTTATCTCTGAAATTGAAGACATTTTCTTTCCACCTAATTATTTTCAGTTTCGACAGTCTCAAATTACCGATCAATCTTCGTCTACAAATAATATGGGCTAGTTTGTATAATATTGTGAAACGTGTTTACCCGAAATGATCTTTTTTCAAAAAAAAATATAAGTAAAAAGCATGAAAAGCCCATATTTTCTTTTGAAAATGATATTGTGGAATTTAAAATATGATCGGATCGAAAGATTCTAAAATTTCTTCACTTACAAGCACTCAACCTCCGCTGAATTTAATAAGCGGTTTTTTTTTGTCTTTAAAGTAAAGCTCTAATGCAATCGAACATAAATCATTATCTTCAGATGGGACAGTTTATTTCATCAGGTTTCGGAATCAAACTCCTGGAAGATCAAACTATATTTTGATCCTTTGACATCATTCTTTTAAGAGAATTCCTTATTTAGAAAAAGATGTTTGAGGTTCGAAATATTATAGATCGGGGTGCACAAAACTTGTTTCGTCCCTGAAAGCATCTGTTGAAATCTCCTCCCAACGCGCGGAGTGACGTCATCACGCTCCACCCTTTCTACTCCTCGCGGTTCAACTTTACTGGTTTTCCCCACACATTTCCGTTGAGTCGTTTACTGCTTCTACCCTATTAAGATAGCACACATATGCGACATGCACCACATCCACTTGTTGCAAAGTTGCAGTGCCGTTTATAAAAAAAAATATCAGCGGCCGCCATTTTTGTTCTCTTTCGAACTCCCTCGTGCGTTCGCCTCACGCTATGTTCGTTTAATTAATTCATTTTTCGGACTTTTTAGAGGAAGGAAAATGGATTTCCCTGCATCAAAGGCTAATCTGTACCGATTCCGAAGTTATTGAGGGAAAACTTAAACATTTTTATAAATTTGCAATAAAAGTTTTGAAAAACCTTTTCTGAGTGAAGGCCCAAGAAGTAAATACTATTAAAATTTGGTGGCTCTACGTCCAACGGTTTTCCATGTAGATCGTTTTGTATGGTTTTTGCATCGTGCATTTCAAATCACGCAATTTGTATTAAAATATACTTGAAAATACATTTAAAAATTTATTAAAATTAGAAAATAATTGTAGGAAAATAATATATATATATATAGCTGAAAAGTCAGCTATTCTAATTTTAAAGTTGTGTAGAAGTAGTTTTTGTGTAGTAAAAGATTCCGAAGTTATTGAGGGAAAAATTTAACATTTGGAAAAATTTTCAATTAAAATTTAAAAAACCTTTTCTGAATGAGGTCTTATTACCCAAGAAGTAAGTGCTATCAAAATCTGGTAGCTCTATGTCCAACGGTAGAGACATGGTAGAGCCATGTCTCTATCGGTAGAGTCCATGTAGATCGTTTTGAATTGTTTTTGCAACATGCATTTCGAAACATGCAGTTTGCAGATAGTATCCAGCCTAGGAACATTATCATGTAAATAAACAAAATTTGAATTACTCATCTGTCATTAATAAATTCTGACGTTGCTTTCGTCATAAGGATTATCATCTTGATTTTAAGAAGACGCTGATGTGGCACAGCAATTTAAAGGCTCTTATCAATTGAAATGATGAACTGAGCAATACTGTAGATTAACCTTCCGTTTCGAAACCACATAAAATATATTTGGGGCCTTATCTTACAATAAGGAACCGTTGTGGAGACATGAGTACCATGGCGTGAAATCTTTTAAGGTGGCACGATTTATTTACTACAAATATATTTTAGACAAAATCCGTTATTCGAAAGAAATCTTTTTTTAATACTCGACTTTTCATCAATATGTTTTGAAACGAACAGAACTCTGCCGTATTTACGAAAATGAGCTACCCCCGTTCATGAAGAATGAAAATATTCCGCAGGGGTTAAATGGAGATTCTTGACTCACATGGATCCTCGGCATTGTATGATTTTAGCAATTTCTGAGATTTTTCTTTTTTTATTGGAGATCTCCCTGCTTAACCTTAGAAAAAAATTCTATTAAAAAATACAATTCTTATCTGGATCAGCGAGTGGTAAGAGAATGTACATTCTATAAGTTCCAAAGTAACTTTTCCATTTTTTCCAACATATCAATTGACTGGAAAGAATGCAGTATGATTTTAAGAAGCAGGCTACAAGATAATAAAGCATTCTTGGAATTCATGAAATAACAAAAGAAGGCAATTTTCTTTTGTTTTCCGAATTCCCTAAAAAGATGAGGGAGAATAAACGGCCGGAGTATCTGGGAAAAGCTGAATGCTTGTTGTCTTGACGTTAATCGGAAACTGAGGGTGTAGTCCTTAGTAGCATGACCGGCCACGTCGCAACCCCTCCTGTAGGAGGCACGTCCCGACTTCGCAGTGGAGGTAACTAAACCCCTCGTTATTATTTTAACCCACCTAGGGATATTAAAAAGGGTATTAATAAAGGATTTAGCTCCGCCCTGCATAGCATCGAGGGTAGACTGAATGACTCGGTCGCCGCTTATTGTATATACGAAAACTATTGCAGATGTCTAATAGACCCAATTATGATTACAAGTGACACGTGCAACGACCCTTTTAAAGAGGTACTTCCTGTCATTGGCGTGTAGGTAAGCATTAACAGGTCAATACTAGCCGGATTTTTTAATCGGTTATTACTGATAACTATAAAATCACCCCTCATGGTATGACTAGTGCAAATTGCCTCTACATTCTAGAGATTTCCCGACAAATTTAAATTAATCAAAACAAAGCACTTCTCTGCTTGCCGAACGTTGGCAAAAAATGTTATCAAATTATATCATCACAATTGCAATAAATAATCAGATGCATCGTGGCGTCCAAACTATATCACGCGCATGACATACCACTGACGTGATTTCCTACTTTCTAGCAAAAAACGGAAATTAATTTGAAATATATGATTAATTTAATTTAAAATTTCTCGGGAACTATCGCTCATAGCGAAATAAATTTTATATCAGCTGATAGCAAATTTTATTTCATTATTTTAGAGCTATTAAATTTGAAATTAGAACGGCAATTACTTTTTAAATTTAAAATTACTGAAATTTAGGTACTCTAACAATGAAATAATGCTGTTTAACGTCTCGCAGTGGCGCGAATTTTATTCCTGGTGACGTCAGAGCGTTACACGATGAGTGAGAGACAGATTTCGGCTATTATATTAATAATAACCTTGAATGATATTAGCAATACACTGCTATTATTCCTAATAAACGAATTTCTTAAACTTTAACCATAATATATATATAAACAGCTCGTCAGAAAGTCATTGTAAGAATAAAAAAAACGACCCCCATAAGAATTTATAACATTTATCCCTTTGATTGGCCTTCAATACCAATCATACAGTGTTTGAAAATGAAACAAAAAGTTAAATTTTTTCTATGACACACTCAAGCAAAAGTCCAGAAAATATTTTGATCTTCCCCACGAAAAGAATTACGTTTTCAGTTAGCCAACATGCAGAAAGTATTCAAGTGAATTCCACTTTTAAATTAGGAGAACTGTCTCCTTCAAGCCATAAATGCATCTGTTCTTTCTTCTTTTTCCTACTAAATAACCACGTTTCTTTTCATAAGTCTCAACTGATTTCCAAACGTTGATAAAGAGTCTAACTCTTTTACTTTATAAAAATCTATCATGTTAACTTTCATGTTTCTTATAAACAAGAAAAATAACCCGTCATGATATGACGGGTGCAAATTGCCTCTTCATTCGAGAGATTTCCCATCAAATTTGACGTGTTTAAATAGATAACTATACAAGAGAAATGTTTAACATTGATTGAAAACAAATAAAATAAACATATGTTTTATGAAACGAAATATATGTTTTTTATTTACATATTTCTTTATTCAAAAAACCTCTTGGTCTCAAAAAATGTAGAAAAACCAGTAGATATAATCTAGATAGAGAGAAAATCTAGTTTCAAAACAAAGCACTTCTCTGCCTGTCAAACGTTGCCAAAAAATATTATCAAATTATATCATCACGATTGCAATAAATAATGAGATGCACCGTGGCGTCCAAATTATATCAAGCACCTGAAATACCACTGACGTAATTTACTACTTTCTATTGAGAAACGGAAATTAATTTGAAATATATGATTAATATAATTTAAAATTTCTCGGGAACTATTGATCATAGCGAGATAAATTTTATATCAATCGATAGCAAATTTTATTTCACTATTTTAGAGCTGTTAAATTTGAAATTAGAACCACAATTACTCTTTTAAATTTAAAATTACTCAAATTCAGGTTTTCTAACAAAGAAATAATGCTGTTTAACGTCTCGCAGTGCTATGGCGCGAGTTTTATTGTTGGTGACGTCAGAGCGTTACCGAGAGACAGATATGGACTATTATATTAGCAATTAATTGCATTGCAGTTTTTTATTATGGTACAAAAATACTTTAGACTCAGTTTTCAAAAATGCATATGCCCGTGGCATAACGACTATATATATATATATAAAACCATCTTATTGAAAAATTAGTGCGAAAAATCACTCAAAACAACTCAATTTATAAAATAAAAATTTTTAAGATTAAATTTTAAAATTCGGGCTTCGAGGTGCATTGAGTGACCATTGCGAACAACTGTATGCCAGATTTCATGTCTGTAAGTGCGATAGATTTGTCTGGACATCGCACAGAAACATATCCTTTTATATGGATATATATATATATATATATACTAGCACTACGCGCACGGCTTCAACAAAAGAAAAAAAACCGAATTTTTGAAAACTAAATCAAAACATATATTTATAAAAATATTATTGATTTCGCCCTCGATTTTTAGTGAAAGTGCACGTAGGAACTTGAGCGAGATGAATAACGTTTTCTTTTAACTAAAGATATCAGCATATATGCGCGACTATCAAAAAGTATGAAACAAATAAATCAAGTGATTCTTGGATCAGTAAAATGAAGTAATTAAGATTAGCTGACGCAATAAAATGATCGAAATTAAGATGTGACTTTCGCTTTGTACCTCCAGCCAATCGGATAGTAGAAATGCATTCTGGGAACTGAGAGTAACATCGGGTCGATCGAAAGCTTCGTCGATTCGGATATGCGAGAGAAAATGTTTTGAACTAATCAATAAAAAAATTCATAGAAAATCGGAGAAAAAAGATATTTTAACCATTCTTGTTTTAAAAGAGGGATAAATATTCCGGTTTATACCTGAAAAAACTGCAAATGACAGCGTTATTAGAACGTTGGACGCAAGACAATAAGAATTGAAAGTTAAAAATATAAATGAAAAGTGATTTTATTTAAAAATTTCTCATAATTCAGTAAATTATGTTGAAAATTCAAAACAAACTTCATTAGAACCAAAAATGTTTGTTCTATCTGATGGTGCATTGATTGTTTTTCAACGATCATTAGAAAAGATACTAAAGCCGTAAACGTGCCAAAAATGACCCAAAACAACCCAAAACATTAAATAAAAAATATTCTAGAATAAATTTAAAAATTCGGAAAATCGGAAAAAAAGATATTTTAACAATTCTTGTTTTAAAACAGGGATAAATATTCCTGTTTATACCTAAAAACTATTGAAAATGATAGCGTTATTAGAAAGTCGGATGCAAAAAAATAAGATTTGAAAGTTAAAAATATAAATGAAAAGTGACTATTATTTAAAAATTTCTCAAAATTCAGTAAATTATGTTAAAAATTCAAAACAAACTTTATTAGAACCAAAATTGTTTGTTCTATCTGATGGTGCATTGATTGTTTTTCAACGATCATTAGAAAAGACACTACAGCCGTAAACGTGCCAAAAATGACCCAAAACAGCACAAAACATTAAATAAAAAATATTCTAGAATAAATTTAAAAATTCTGGCTTCGAGGAGCATTGAGTCACCATTACGACTACCTGTGTGCAAAATTTCATGTCTGTAAGTGTGATAGATTCTTCTGGACATCGCACACACACACATACACACAAACATTGCCTTTTATAAGTATAGATAATTGCCTACACATACAAGTATAGTGCAAAAACATTTAATAAGAAAAAATGACGAAGTATTGACCTAATGGTGCTTAGGGTCGTTCTGAAAGTCAGTCTTCTTATTTTTTTAATTAATAAAATTGTATTCAAAAATTATCACACAACATGCTTTATTTTAATTCCTTACATGTTATTTTTATCAGACAAGTTTTATTAATAGTCATCAAAACATTGTTAATTTTAAGAAGGGTAAATATAGCTTTTTCTAATTAAATCATACAAGTTCTCTGCCATGATTATCTTTCGGTCATATTTAAATCTAGATCAACACTTAGCGCCCTCTGGCGGAATGCAGACGTAATAGCCGAAATGAATGCAAAATTTGCATGATCCATCGTGAGGAAGTTTTCGCACATCTTTTCTTTGTTCTCCGTTCGGAATCTGTTGAATTTCAGTCTGATTTAGATTGTTCCTCTGGTGAAATCTCTGGTGCTGTTGATGATTATTAATAGTCACGGTGAGAAACGACGAATTTAGATGTTTTTCGCAACAAGGGTCGTTTTTCCATCTGGGCCTGTTGTGACATTGTGGCCACTTGACGGAGCTGGGTTGAGAAATCCCACGGGAAACCCCTTGTTTCCGAATACAGGAACTCCGGATACAAAAAGTGATTTCGGGATATCACGCTCCGGTTTCTGAAGTGTAGCAGAACGTTTTGATGGATTGAAGTTACTTGCTAACTGGGATATAGACGAAGGGTCACTAATAACAACATCACTCGAGACGATGCGAAAATGTAGGCAGCCCACAAGCGCTGCCAGCAACCACAAAGTAGCAAGCATTTCTTAGATTCCTGAAAGAAAAACAACAATATGCAGTTTATTGAAAAAGACCGATTTCGTAATAGATGGTTTTGCGGAAATATTTAAAATTTTAGTCATATTACTGAAAATCTAGGAAAATTTCGAAATATTCATTTTGAGGTGGTTACTTCATTATTTGCTATTGATATGAACACTCTATGACGAAGGGAATTAACATATCTTGGAATTCCTTCGACTCAGAACAGAACAAAACAAAAAAAAAAATTAAAACCCTTTTTTGGCTTGGATAGAAAAATATGAAGGAGTACTAATATATTCCCTTTAGCATCGGGGAATTTATGACGTAATTTCAAATTTAATATCAGCGAAAAAAAGATCAAGCACTCTCGTAAATAAGATGCATGCAAGAGTTTTATTTCAAGATCCTAGATCGTAGTTTAGCCCATCGCCTATTTCAGTTTTTAGTTTTAGTTATATTAAAGTCCTGCTTTGAAGCAACAGGAGGGCTATTTTTGAGAAGGACCTCGTAATTTTGCCCGCAGTCAGATGACGAGGACGACACTTGAGCCTCACTCCAAACTTCCGCAATAATCCAGGGGGGGGGACGGCGTTTGACACTCCCCTCCCATCGCCTATTTCGATAGCCATATTGTGTAAAATCTATTTACACAAGCTTATCAGGAGAAATATTTATTCTACTATATTTAGACTTCAAAGATGTGAAAAAGAGAGTTTGCTTATCTCCAATCCAAGTGATGACATGCTGTCTGAGATTCAACATCTTTTATTACTTGTTGACATGGAGATTATGTTGTATACAAAATAGATCATGTACTCAGCAGATATAATGATACATTGATCTATTTTATTAAACACTCGTCAATACATTCATCTTACAATAATGTGCCTCTCTCTTCAACATTCAACAGAGTGCACATGAGTTCTCTGCTTGTATCTCACTATACGTGTGCCTGTCTCAATGAGACCAGGACATTTGAGATCAATACTTAACCTTCCAAATGTGTCCTGAAAAAAGAATGACACCTTATGCTGGAGCGTCGCTGAGAGAACTGACTTTCTAGCTTAAAACAAGAAGTCAACTTACAAGGAAAGTTAAAGGTTGAAGGTGGGTCCTCCCTCTTCCGGCCAGTCCTCATAAAGTTCAATGGACCAATCTCTCTTACTTTTTTCAATTCCTACTATTAGTTCACACTCTCCCTATATATATATATCTTGTTCAAATTTTGCAATCGATTTTAAACTAACTTCCCGATGAGCTGGAGACTTGAAACTTTAAACATAGCTCAGAATTAGATGACAATGCAATATTAATTCGCTTTCTTGTGTGTCTGTCTGTCTGTCATTTCATATTTTGCATGACGCATGCGCAGTACGTTTTTCATTATATCTCGAAAACTATTAACATTACAGACTTGGTTCTTGGGTATATGGATGGCCCATGGGATCATCGAAGCACCTCCATATTTCAGCCATATTTTTGCGCATGCGCAGTACATTTTTCATTATATCTCGAATCACCTAAGTAGGAATTGACTTAATTTTTTTATTTTACTTTTTGTGGGGATGTTCGCAGCACATATCATGGAAAATGAAGCTTGGTCCAAGAAACTGAACCCTATTAGCACAAGATATTTTACGATATCTACATGATGTTGCTGCGATACTCTGATTGCAGTTCAATATCGCAAAGATATCGTATTAATATTGTAGAGCATCTTATACTAACAAGGATAGACGGGGGTTTCTTGGATAAAAATTTTATTAATTTAGTATATGAACCTATAAGTAACATAATAAGTTTGTAAAAGACTTAAAGTCTTTGAAATTATCCCAAACGTAGCAAGAATTACGTTATCAACATAATTAATGCTTTAAGGCTATAATATTTTAAGAAATATCAATATATTTTATTTTTGGTCCAAGTAGACCTAGATTATGGAAATGAGATGGATTCTATGCATGCCAGTTGCGTTTTCCAATCTACGAAAATTAGTTTCGATGGGGAATCTTTGACGTCTCTTTGGTGCTTTTGATGAATAATGCTAGTTTGGGGATATTTACAGTGGGTTGCAAATATATTGTGGACACATTAAAATTTTCATATTTTTACGAATATCTCCCGAAAATATGCATGGATTTTCTTAGAATTTCCAAAATGTAAACATTACTCTTGATCTCACATTTTACAGTGAAGATTCGATCACGAGAGTATTTAGGGGACGGACCAGAAAGTGATGAAGACAAAAAGTTTTTTCTACGCATCCCGTTTCACAAAAAGCTCATGACGAAATGAAACTTTCATCAATGGCTATGTTTATTGTGTATAATATTTATATGAATTTTCGTAAACATGGCACAAATATTTCGGAAAATATAAAGGTTTCTTAAAAAATCTCAACTTTTTCCACGTGTCTTTTGCTTATAACTTGCAGTGTTTCAAACCAAATTGTATGAAACCTACAGAATTCGTGACAATACGTTAGAGAAGCATTGCATTAAAATTTAATGTAAATACTTTAAATATTAAAGGAAATATGAGTATTTTCAGAAAATGAATTTTAACTGCGCATGTGCGAAATATAGCGCAAATTTACTTTTATGTCATAAAAGCCAAATATATAGGGCAAGTTATATGAAAATTCCAAGTTGCAAAATTTATTG
>BGPR01042802.1:0-13140 GCA_013235015.1 Araneus ventricosus
CGTGTACTTCGTTCGGTTCGTATTGCTGTAAGGGTGGACACTGGCAAGCTTGCTTATTTAAGCTTTCCCTCACCTCAAGACTTCTGAATCTCCATATAGCCTGATTGGCAAATATAATCAAAAATATCAAAATACAGCATAATTTATTAATATAAATGTATTTCATTATCACTATAATGTACTTTGATCTGAATTTTATTTCTTACCCATCATTAAATCTAATTAATATAAATGATACATTCTGATAATAAAAATATGTACATATCAATATTCTTATGAATAATAATCAATCCTGGGCCATTAGTAGCTCATTACACAAAATTTCCACTCTGAGATGATAAAAAACAGTCTAGAAAGATCCTTTTGCATCTTGACTACTGAAAAATTATTGTAATTCAGGTATTTAAAATATTAGAAAAAAAACTACATCATAGTTAAAATTAATTTTTAAATATGCAAACAATAAAAACTATGCAGTTTTATTAATCTTTTGATTTTATACAATTAAAATTTGAGAATCTATTCTTATTTGGGAATAAGGCAGAAAATGTTTTATTACCAGGTAGGTATTTGGCCAACATCATTATTGTATCATCTAATCTCGATGCTAAAAAAAACACTGCTTGAATTCAACTCCAATTAAATTTCCGCTTTATTACTTATATACACGGTCATTGACGGAAAAAGGTTTCTTTATTCCTCATCCGAGTACTTGAGAAAAATCGCAAAATCGCTGTGGCATATATATGCACTAAATATGCAGAATTTTTTAGATCTATTAAAACAATATGTTAAATAAACAAATAATTAATGCAACATAAAAGCAATGTAAAATGAAAAAGTCAACTTTGGCTGTAATTGCAATCTTAATTTAGAAAAATCTTCTGTAAGATAGAATACAGCATGAAAGAAACGGGCAAATTTAACTAAAAAGATAAAAAAACCATTTTTAAAATTTAGGTCCTTTAAATAAAGAATACATAATGAATAAATAAATCAGTGGAATTTTATACTTAACAATATAGCATATTTATTGATTTTTTTAAAAATACAAATTAATAATACTTTTACTTAACTTAAAATTTTAAATAATTCAAAAGTTGAGAAATATTTAATTGCTGTTTTGAATTGGATACATTGATTGGATTCCTGAGCTGGACAATAGGAAGCCTAGATAAGTTATTTTTCAGATGCTATGATACAAAAGTAAGAGAAACAGCAAATTTAGAATATAAGAATTAATTTCTTCTGAGTATTCGTAAAGGCAAAAAATCTTACTGATTATCATATTTGGCATTATGGTATAGAAAATTTTAAGAATAGAGAAAAAATCAAATTGTTAGGAATTGGATAAAAAATAGTTGAGATTCATCAAGTTCCTACAGTAGAATAATATGTATTTGACCACTAACTTCACTAAAGTCCAGGCTATAATGTAATATGCAGTCACTGTACTTAGCTCACGCTTCCTTCTATTGAGATTTCTTTATGTTGTCTTTAACTTTATCACTGTTCAGGATAATGTCCATTTGAGTTTCCTGCTTAATAAAGTTTGGGGTTTTGTGAGTAAAACAATCTTTCCCCAATCATAAATCTGTATAGTCTACTTCCACCCATTTTTCCTGATAGTGCAATCCGAAGAACACCATGAAATTACATCTTAAACTTGTCCTGCTCGTAAAGCTTCAGGGTTGGAAAGAGTCTTGTGTATTTGTTTCTTATGTGGTTTATTTCAATGTTTCTGGATATAATTACCAAGATTTTGGAAGAGAGAGCATTTTTCATAGAGAAAAGAACGCCCCCCCAAAATGAAGACTAGATATATTTTCTAGCATTAAACACACAGACGCACAAAAAAAAAATAAATAAAGATGTTACAGAAAGATTAAATATATAAAATTTTTTTAAAAAAAATCAAAAGTGAACATATCTATTTTACAAAGTTGGACTTTAGAAGTGGATATTTTTAGTTTGCTAAAATTAAGAACTTTAGTAAACAAAGGGAAAAAAAATAGAGTTATGAGACAAAATTGAATGATACGCAGCCTCGTACAGTTGGGTTTGGAATGAAAGAATTGTAACAAACGCTTTTAGAAAAAGCGTATATATCTTCACTTTTTTCAGAAAACTCCTCATGTAGTTTTCAAAAATATTTAAGCCTTTCATTTTAAAGCTTTTATGACCATCTTTTTTTGAAATCTAGGGATGCATATTTTTAATAGAGAAAAAGAATATAAAAGTTCCCAAACTTTATTCATATGTTATTTACGTCAGCGGTATAAGATTGGGACATTTCTTAAAATTCCTGAAACAGTTTAGCATTGGAATAATGTATCAATTAGCAGCTAAAACTTTGCATATTTTGGGAGGCTAATACACTCTCAGGACTGAAGATGTTTCAATGCAATCACTGAATGTTCACTGCTAGTCAGGTTTCTTTCTGTATTAAAATCGATAAGAAAAAAAAATTATAGTAAGTTGGAAAAAAATCCATTTATTGAAGTAAACTTGCAAGGAAAGGGTTAAAATATGTTTCCGCTGGTTAAACTCTTGTTGTATAATAAATCGCATCATTATGGCTTGTATAAAATAAACAAAATTTTTATATATAAAATAATTTTTTATAAATATATGATGAAAGCTTACATACTAATGATATTATTAAAATTGTTGGATCTCTCAAAGTTTCTTAAATCAATATTATAAAAAAATGTAAATAATTATTTATTCCTTTTTTTATGTCGTGGAAAAATTTTCACTAAATGTTTCTTATATTTAATAAAAAATAATACCAAAATAACCCACAGTAAATATTAAAATTAAACTGTCTTTTCATTTTTGTTATTGTTCACTCAATTCTTCTATCAATTAATTTTATTTTTTAAATTCTAAGATATTAAGAAAACGTAGTATGATATTTTCTGTTTTAACTCTCTGAAAGAAAAAAGTAATAAGACTTAAGAGTAGGGATATTTGCATAAAACTCTTTACTTTCTACAAGCAAATAAAAAAACAATTATAAATGCCAAAAATTGACATCGAGATTTTTGATTTTCTATATTAGAAGTACACGAATACGAGAAAAACATTTCTGAATTATATATATCTGTCCTTCGTCTGTCTGTAAACACCACCGATTTCGGTGTGTAGTGATTATCGACTTATGCACGTGGTCCCCAATTCAGAAGTAAAACTCGGCAGTTTCGCCTTGTGTCCAGGGCTTCAGGGGGATGAACTTTTATTAGGAGTACACTAGAAAGTCTAGAGAAGAAACTGCACTGCCGCTTTTGAATCTACAAAACAATGGCATCTCATTTCTTTCGTTGCTCTGAGAATTTATCTTTATTTTATTTTACTACAGAGGAGGTTGCCGACCCGGGCAGTTAACAATAGTCACGCCACGCATACCCCTGAACTAGGAGTCGGAACGGCAATCGGTGACAATAAATGGTCTGCAGAGAATTTAAAACCAACTTAGTAAAAAAGTTCACTTTGTTTCTTCCAGCGTTTCAATAAATAATTCTGCAAATATTGTGGATACGCAAATAAAATAAGCGTTCGATTACTTTTTCAAAATTTGCCGACTCATTTAGTCGTTGCCGACTTCAGAAAAAATCTGGGGTGTCACCTACTTCTCGCCACGTCTCTCAGTGGTCTAGTGGTAAGGTGCTGGTTTCGTAAGTAAAGGTCCCGTTTCCAAGCTCGCTGAAAGCAAGGGTGTTCAAAAAAATCACAGTGTCTCCGTTAGAGAATTAAGTGATTAATATTTTCCATGCTTCTAAAATGTATTTTAAAATATTCAGTATATTGTTATATTCTATATATATAATATTATTCAGTATAGCACAATATTATTTAATATGGTATAATATTATACATTATTATATGACATTATCCAATATTATGGAAAAAACATCATACAATATTGAAAAGTATTAAGTTTTACACTGTTTCAATATTGGAAAAAATATTGTATAATATTACTTTCGCGAATTTTATGATATTAGACAATATTATGTGTTACCTGGGAAGTTGAAGGTGTTATAACGACCTTCTCAAATTTTCGCCAGATCTGTATTTATCTGCTATTTGAATAGACCGTTGCGTTAACGGGCACAAAAATTTGTCTCGACAGGTGGGAGAGGCCTGGTCCCCCGGACACCCCACTGGCGCCACCCCTACCCGTAGAGAGGTAAATGGCGTATGTGGCATATAATATTTTCACCCTAGTTGCTTAACAAGTGTAAACCGCGCTAAGGATGGTATTTTTTAGCCGCCTCTTCATATTTGACTTTAAAAATGTCAAAAACGCACTGAAGTTTTGTCTCCATGCACCGGGAACATCTATACCTCCTTGATCTTCCATCGATAAGCCACAGGTGAAAACTCGATCTTTATTTAACAATACTTTACAATCTCAATTAGCAAATAGATATTGTACGATATCTTCGCGGAGTTGTTGGATATTCTGTGTGCTGTACATTATCGAAAGAATATTATACAGTCTCTCGATTTAATGGTCGAGCATCGTGACCTTAACGATTATTTATCAAATATGAGAAACGACCCCATTCGAATGTTCTTTTTGTAAAGACTTCGAGGGGGGGGGGAGAAGGAAGGGGAATTTTGTTTCTCACGTACGGCTTAAAAACTATTAGTTTTATGAAACTAGCTTTTTATATTTTTAAAAAAAAATAAATGAACATTCAAACTAAAAAAATCATTTTAAACAAAACAAAGGATTTAAATTTTGGAATACGCGCACGAGCACTAACAGTTCCTTAAAAACACACTTAACGGAATTATTCACCATCCATGGTTTAACCATGATCAGCGGTTAACCATAATGGTTCTGACATGATGATGCGAAAGCTGACCGGAATGCGTCACTATTTTGGCATGGTATCTCAATTTATCGGTTGTTGGCAATATTTTTTGTAAAATTACCCTCAGCATTCGAGCCAAACGAGTTTCTGGCCAACTCGCCAGTTAGAGTATATATCCAGCCTATCATTTCCGTCAGCATTCGATTGTTAGTGTAAATTCCAATTCAAACCGCCAATCATGGTTTAACCATGAATGGTGAATAAGGCCGTAAGAGTTTAAAAATTTAAAAGAATAAAATGCACACGACAGATACAAATTCAATTGCAAAGAGTGCAATCATCGAACACAGATAAATGTTCGAAATAATCGTGCGCTCAGAGGGTTAAAACTGATCGAGAGAAGGAATGCAAAGGAATACGAGCACTTACCCCCCATCCACAGAAACGGGAGTCGTACATATACTCGCAAACAATCCGCCGGGACACGATTCAATCCCGCGGAAGGTCGATAACATACCATATAAGAAGTGAGTCACTGCGTTACGGAAAAAAAAAACACGAAACCGAGACGTACTAGCGTACGGGGCCCGTTGTACGCTAAATCTTACGTAGTGGTCAAACGTCCTCCCGTTGGTGTGGCGCGGAAGATTGGAGAGGGGAGACCAGCTCAGGTGTCGTCCTCGTCATCTGACCGCAGTTCAAAATGACGAGGTCATTTTAAAAATAATTTCCATACATCTTCTCGGGCCGTGTCTGTTCTGATCGGGTCACGTGACAACATCATTAAAACCCCCATCAATTTTCAATATATATATAAAAAAAACCTACAAATTAAATTTTATGATTGATCCGCTCAAAAAAATAAGAAATCGGCCACTCGAATCACGCAAATGAACCAAAAATCGACGCTCTTCCCACACTATGTTTAGGGATCTAAAACGAGATAAAATCCATCAAATTCGCCCAAAAAATTAGAAATCGACCGTCAAATCACACAAATGAACGAAAAACGAAATAAAATCCGTCAAATTCGCTCAAAAAATAAGAAATCGACCGTCAAATCACGCAAATGAACCCAAAATCGACGCTCTTCCCACACTGCGTTTAGGGATCACGAACAGGGGTCAAATCCGTAACTAGCTGTAGAAGTTACAACCCGATGTATCTTAAGATACATCGGGTTGTAACCCTAGGGTTGTTTATTATTTATTATTTGTTGTTTATTATTATTTATTTATTTATTTTCTTGCATTGTGCTATTTAAGAGATTGCGTCGAGTGCATAGTTGCACACTTGATCTTTTAAGTAACACCTTTCAAAGCCTCCGAATTATTCTTATTTCATGTTTCGCCTTGCTCTCCGAGTGCGCATTTTGGTCTCATTTTTTTTGAACACCGAATGTAACACGTATTACACGACCGTCCAATACGTCAGATTATTTCAAAGAAACATAATAAATACGTAAAACATTCGGTCTTATTACACGATCGTCCAATACGTCAAGTTATTTCAAAGAAACTTAACGAAAACGTAAAGGTAGTATTCAACAACCCTTAAATACATCAGGTTGTATCTTCTAAAGAAACTTAATAAAATCGTAAAACATATCGATAGCATTCAACAACCCTAAGATATATCGGGTTATTTCAAAGATACTCAATAAAAACGTAACAGTTGTATTAAACGACCGTCAACCGAGGCAGGTACAGTGATACCTCGAGATACGAGTTTAATGCATTCCGTAACCTTGCTCGTATGTCAATTTGCTCGTATCTCAAAGCAATTTTCCCCATTGAAATTATGTTAATCCGTTCCAGCCCCAAAAATGCTACCCCTAATTGTTTTTACGTGTTTTTGAATAAGAAAAATGTATTTATAAATGACAAATATTGTATAAAAACATAATAAAAGAGAATGTAAAGCAAAAAAAACTGGTTTTATAAAGTGTACATACATATGTATTTGTATTTTGGTCACATAAATGTAACTTACACACAACTTAAATGCTACTGTATGCTTAAATTTTATCACTGCTTTTCTCTTCACTGGTCTTTGCCTTTTTCGCCGGATTCAAAAAAAAAAAAAAAGGAGGTTTGTTTCTTCTCCCTTGCAGAATGCTGCGGAAATGAGTTAGGCAAGTGTCTTACAATAGCTCCGATGCACGGCCATTGCAACTTTTCTGGGTGTTTTTCCACGAACTGTGAAACTCTCCCACATTCCTAAGATCTCTTTTATCTGACTTGTCCACCTCTGGCTCTTCCTCAAAACCAATTTCTTGCAGAACCCCCGAATGCTGCTGCGACTGTAACTCTTGTAATTCTTCGGTCGTCAGTTCCTGAGAGTGCTCCTCAACGAGCTCGTTCACGTCTCTCTCATCCATCACCAGGCCCATGGATTTTCCCAGAGACACAATCTCCTCCTCCACTGGCACTTCGGGTTCGAATCCTTCGAAGGTCCTTTCGGCTACAGACTCAGGCCACAGCTTCTTCCATGCAGAGGTCAAGGTCCTCGTTGCAACACTCAGCCAGGCCTGATCAATCATTCTGAGACATACCACGATGTTAAAGTGGTCCTTCCAGTACTCTCTAAGGGTGAGGTGTTCCCTGTCACCTCAAAGCAGCGCCGGAACAGGTGCTTAGTATACAGCTTTTTAAAATTAGAAATCACCTGCTGATCCATGGGCTGCAGGATAGGAGTGGTGTTAGGTGGTAGATAGAGAACCTTTATAAAATTGAACTCTTCGAGGTTCGGTGGGTGAGCAGGAGCATTGTCAAGAACGAGAAGGGCTTGCATGGGTAGGTTGTTTTCCTGTAGATATTTAACAGAAGGGCCAAAAACCAGGTTTACCCACTGCACAAAGAACTGCCTAGTGACCCACGCCTTCGGGTTTGCCCTCCACATAACTTGAAGTTTTTCTTTTAAAATCTTATGTGACTTAAAGGCTCTGGGGTTTTCCGAATGGTATACAAGCAGAGGCCGCTTGCAGTCGCCGCTCGCATTGGCACACAGTGCGAGAGTTAGTCTATCCTTCATGGATTTGTGGCCTGGCATTATCTTCTCTTCTGCCGTTATGTAAGTCCTATTCGGCATCTTCTTCCAGAAAAGCCCTGTTTCGTCACAGTTGAAGACTGGCTGGGGAATGTATCCATTGGCTTCTATCAGTTCGGAAAAAGTTTTGAGATAATCCTCAGCTGCCTTCACATCCGAATTTGCTGCCTCACCATGCCTGACAACGGAGTGAATGCCGGTCCTTTTTCTAAAGTTGTCAAACCAGCCTCGACTGGCTTTAAACGAGTCTTCCGATGCCTCGTCCCTGGAAGTGCGCGGGGTCTGATTCAGCAAATCACCGTAAATCGCTCGTGCCTTCTCGCATATGATGCCCTGTGTTAAGGTATCGCCTTTAAGCTGCTTCTCCGTCACCCAAACCATCAGCAGCTTCTCCATCTTTTCATGGAGAGAACTCCGGAGCTTAGAAATTATTGTAACGCCCTTAGCTGGCGTTATACCCTTTATCGACTCCTTCTGTTTAAGCACAGTGCATATCGTTGAAGTACTACGCCCGTACTACCTCGCCAAGTCAGCTACTCGCACACCTTGCTCATTTTTTTCTATGATTTCACGCTTTAATTCAATAGACATCATCTTCTTCTGAGCACTGACTTTTCCACTCACTTTCTTCGGACCCATGGTTATAGAAAGAAATGTGATAAATTAGTATGTAAATGCACAAAAAGCGCAAGCCCTAGAAAAACTTAGCAAAGATGCTTCGACAGCGAGGTACAGAAGCACACTGGGGGAATACGTGGGATAATGCACGAGGCGCAGTAAACTGGGTGAGCCGTGTGCAGCGTCGGAGCTGGCCGTTCCTATCTCAAATGTCGCTCGTATTTCAAAACAAAACTTCGCTGCTCGACAGCGCTCGTATCTCAAATAACTCGTATGTCAGGGCACTCGTATCTCGAGGTACCACTGTATTATGAGGACGACTTCCGTATATATGAGTCGGCAACGGATTTGGGACAAAACGTGGTACAGTTTGAAATCTCAGTGTTTTTTGGAGTTTCTGGTCTGATAAGTGCGATTCTATCTATAATTTGGTGTTAAAAGTGTGTTTTGTGGGACTTTTAGCGGGATATTTTTTAACCGTCGGACTGTGGTCCGTCGTGATTCGTCCAAGATTCTGTTCAAAAAGTGTGCTCGGTGCATTTATCGAGGTTTGTCGGAGGGTGGAGGGTGTATTTTTTTCGAGGGGGGGGGAATGTCTACATCCGCGTGCCGAAAGAACGAGAGGATTTGGAGCCAAAAGATGCAAACTCTGAAATTGGATGTGTCGAATCTTGATGTGGAGTCCAAAACGAAACGTGCTCGAAGCTTTTGCGGTAAATAATGCAAAACAATCTCGAAGGCGAAACATGAACTACAAAAAATAATTCGGAGGCTTTGAAAGGTCAAGTCTTACTTGAAAGATGAAGTGTGAAACTACGAATTCGACGCAATCTCTCGGGAAACACAACGCAGTCTCTGAAAAAATAAAAATAATAATGAAAAGCGTCGATTTTTGGTTCATTTGCGTGATTTGACGGCCGATTTCTTATTTTTTGATCGAAAATGACGGATTTTAGCCCTGTCTTTAATCCCAAACGCAGTGTGGGAAAAGCGGCGATTTTTTCTTCATTTACGTGATTCGAGTGGCCGATTTCTTATTTTTTTGAGCGGATCAATCATAAAATCAAAATCATAAAATTTAATTCGTAGGTTTTTTTTTTATATATATATTGAAAATTGATGGGGGTTTTAATGATGTTGTCATGTGACCCGATCAGAACAGACACGGCCCGAGAAGATGTATGGGAATTACTTTTAAAATGACCTCGTCATTTTGAACTGCGGTCAGATGACGAGGACGACACCTGAGCTGGTCCCCCCTCTCCAAACTTCCGCGCCGCACCAACGGGAGGACGTTTGGCCACTACGTATGATTTAGCGTGCAACGGGCCCCGTACGCGTTTACGTCTCGGCTTCGTGGTGTTTTTTACGTAACGCAGCGACTTACTTCTTTTATGGTATGTTATCGGCTTTTTAATAAAAATAAGCAGTTTCGCTTATATATATGTTCTTTATACTTGGCACAATGTCACTGTCACGTGACCAGAAACAACCAATCAGAAACACTGACAAAAAACTGTGACAAAAAAAATCGATGTACAGTACAGTACAGTGGAAGGTATCTATTTTTAGTAACAGATTTTTTTAAACCCCTCAGTAAAAAAAGTTTTGGAGACACTCTGAAAGTTGCTTTTTCCAAGACGCGGGTGCAAAATGCAGGTGTCGGGTTGGGAATTTTCCCCCCATCTATTTTTAGTGACAGATTTTTTTTAAACCCCTCAGGTAAAAAAAGTTCTGGAGACATTCCGAAATTTGTTTTTGTTTTTTTTTTCTTCCCGTCTTGTCAACACGGTAGCTAGTGGAAATTTTATATCTATAGTTCTGGTTCACTCAAGTCATCCGAATCAATACTTTCGAAGGCAGAGTCACGAAGAAAGACGAACTGTTCCAATGTCTGAAGAGCATCATGGAGAACGACCCTCCAGTCAACACCCTACTTTTTCGAAATAAGAAACTCGGCAAACTGCTCATTGTCCAGGTAAGATTCAATGCAGATATTCACTAAAAAAAAACAATGTCTTTACCGTACCTGGTGATGCATTCAGAAAATTGACTTTATATTCAATGAAGCTTTTTTCTGCAGTGTGTTTCCAAGTGAACACGACCCTCCTAATTTATTCAATTTATTGAAATGCATCCTATTGCTGTTTTATATGCTATGAGATTATTACTACAAGAATACAAATCTTTCATTCTTCAGATAAATTTTTAAAGAATGCACCTATTTTTATATTTTAAAGTCGTGTTTAGTTATCCTGGATTGCAGTACTCCATTCTGTGTAAACTGCTCATAGTTCAGGTAAGATTCAATACAGATATTTAACAAAAATATACTTTTTTTCACTTTATTTATTTTCTGCATTTTAGTCATTCATTTATAAATCATTATTACAAACAAAATGCGTTACCTATTAAAGACCATAAAGTAGAAAAAATGTACTGATTTTTTCTCAAATTCCCCAATGCGTGGCGCTACCCTTATGGAATATGTTTCATTAAATTTACCGATTAACTGGCAGCCCGAATTTAAAAGAATTCTCGAACTCCGCTGAAATTAAAAGGAATATTCCTCGAAGAGTGCCACCTTCAACGAACGACACCCGGATACGTCCCAAGACGAATACGTCCTACAGTATTTCTAATTAGGAATGTGGACGATCCATTCCTATCCTTCGAAAGTTTTGTCTTCGAAGCAAGCCCGTACGATTATTCAGTTCATATCTATTGGACGAACTCCGCTGAAACTAAAAGGAATATTCCTCGAAGAGTCCGTCTTATCGTATTGGTGGATAACGGGAGACCTCGGACCCTTAGGTGTGGGCACTCTAACCCCCTATAGCATTTGGGACCCTTGCCATCCGGTCCTCATTTAAATGAGTTCGATTCACACTTCTCTCCAAACTTCCGCGCCACACCAACCGGAGGACGTTTGGCCACTACGAATGATTTACCGTGCAACGGGGCCCGTACGCGTGTACGTCTCGGCTTCGTGTTTTTTTTTTACGTAACGCAGTGACTTACTTCTTATATGGTATGTTATCGACCTTCCGCGGGATTGAATCGTGTCCCGGCGCATTGTTTGCGAGTATACGTACGACTCCCGTTCCTGTGGATGGGGGTAAGTGCTCGTATTCCTTTGCATTCCTTCTCTCGATCAGTTTTAACCCTCTGAGCGCGCGATTATTTCGAACATTTATCTGTGTTCGATGATTGCACTCTTTGCAATTGAATTTGTATCTGTCGTGTGCATTTTATTCTTTTAAATTTTTAAACTCTTACGGCCTTATTCACCATCCATTGTTAAACCATGATCGGCGGTTTTAATTGGAATTTACACTAACAAGCGAATGCTGACCGAAATGATAGGCTGGATGTATACTCTAACTGACGAGTTGGCGAGAAACTCGTTTGGGTCGAAGGCTGAGGGTAATTTTACAAAAAAATTTGTCAACAACCGAAAAATTGAGATACCATGCCAATATAGTAACCCGCTAGGGTATAACATTTGGTGACGTATTGCTGTCAGCTTTCGCATTATCATGTCAGAACCATCATGGTTAACCGCTGATTATGGTTAAACCATGGATGGTGAATAAGGCCGTTAAGGACATTTCTTGAGTGCATCGTTTTGGACATTTCTTGAGTGCATCGTTTTGGACATTTATTGCGAGCATCGCTTTGGCATTAGGGGATAACGGCCTTTGTTGCTAAAAATCCCATCTCTCCACATTTCAATCAACAATCAAGGCCGTTAAGTGTGTTTTTAAAGAACTGTTAGTGCTCGTGCGCGTATTCCAAATTTTAAATGCTTTGTTTTGTTTAAAATGATTTTTTTTAGTTTGAATGTTCATTTATTTTTTTAAAAAATATAAAAAGCTAGTTTTATAAAACTAATAGTTTTTAAGCCGTACGTGAGAAACAAAATTCCCGTTCCTTCTCCCAGGCCCCCCCCCCCCCAAGCCTTTACAAAAAGAACATTCGAATGGGGTCGTTTCTCATATTTGATAAATAATCGTTAAGGTCACGGTGCTCGACCATTAAATCGAGAGACTGTATAATATTCTTACGATAATGTACAGCACACAGAATATCCAACAACTCCGCGAAGATATCGTACAATATCTATTTGCTAATTGAGATTGTAAAGTATTGTTAAATAAAGATTGAGTTTTCACCTGTGGCTTATCGATGGAAGATCAAGGAGGTATAGATGCTCCCGGTTCATGCAGACAAAACTTCAGTGTGTTTTTGACATTTTTAAAGTCAAATATGAAGAAGGGGCTAAAAAATACCATCCTTAGCGCGGTTTACACTTGTTAAGCAACTAGGGTGAAAATATCATATGCCACATACGCCATTTACCCTCTCTACGGGCAGGGGTGGCGCCAGTGGGGTGTCCGGGGGACCAGGCCTCTCCCACCCGTCGGGACAAATTTTTGTGCCCGTTAACGCAACGGTCTATTCAAATAGCAGATAAATAAAATTTTGGCGAAAATTTGAGAAGGTCATCATAACACCTTCAACTTTCCAGGTAACACATAATATTGTCTAATATCATAAAATTCGCGAAAGTAATATTGTACAATATTTTTCCCAACATTGAAACAGTGTAAAACTTAAATTTTTTCAATATTGTACGATGTTTTTT
>BGPR01042803.1:0-13139 GCA_013235015.1 Araneus ventricosus
CTGTTGTGCTCGTTCAGTTGCGTATTGGATTTTGTTTATTTTGTTTTGAATATTAGGTGCACTTTTTTGTTTATAAGTTCAATAATTATTTGGTTTAATTATTAATTTTTTAGTTTTTTTGAATTGCATTTGAGTATGTCTTTGTTCACTTTGTTTTGTATGTTCATATATAACAAGTTATATTTTGGTTCTATATATATATATATATATATATATAATATATATATATATATTATACTTCTTATATGTATATATATATATATATATATATATATATACTCTATATATATATATCCTGCTATATATATATATATATATATATATATATATATCACTCTCTTATATTATATATATATATATTACTTATATATGTAATATATATATATGCTCTCGTAGAGACAGATGAGTTATTATTTTAAAGATTAGAGAGCATATTAAATTAATTATTGATTCCAGTAAGTATACACATAAAACGGTAAAAAAATGGAAAAACAGAAAATAATTAATTCTTTTTTCGTGTACACAATTTTTAAAAAAATGTTTATTTATTATTTTTTTAATTTTAAGAGAGCGTAACAACCATTTGCTAGCTTCCGAAGTTATCGCTGAAGATCATCAAAATGATAAAATTGAAAAACAACAGTGACAAACTCTATAGTTATTTTAGATTCTTTTAGAATGTTCTTATGGCGGGCAACTGAGTTGCTTAACACCTAAGCCAAATTATTTTTGACCACAGGGTACAAGTGACATCCTTACGTGGAAATATACGAGAAAGTGGAGCAAACAACATTCCTGATTTTTTGAAAAGATTGCGAATATAATCAGGAAGTGAAGTACTTCACCTTGACTTTCAAAAGATAGCTCTTATATTGTGCGCAATTTGACCTTTGAAATCGTATACTCAAGATAAGTAACTGGCTTAAAATTTAGCAACTGACATTTGTTTATACCTTTGATTTCTAGCTACAGATTTTACTATTGTTTTCACTGGTCTTTATCTATAATTAATTCTGTTTCAAATTCACATTTCTATTCGACATATTTGCGAGTTTTTTTATATAATATCTTTTAGTTTTCGTTTGTGAAGTAAGAGGATGGATCCAAAAAAAAAGGCTATAAGCGTCATCATTTGAAAAGTAATTATTAAGGAGGGAATTTCCCCTACCCCCCCCCAGAGTAGAGACAGAGTTACTAGTTGTCATACAGTGGTTGTGCGGATAGGTAATTTAAGTTCGCAGACTCGTCAGAGCGATTGAAATGACAAGTTCAGAAAAGTGGTCTCGCCTGTGCCACTTCTAGAAGGTAACGTGAAGCCATCCGACGCAAACGCCCCGGCATGTTGAGTGATGGTGTCATCCTCCTGCATGACAATGCCAGGCCCCATACTGCTCGCAAAACTCAAGAATTGCTGAAAAAGTTCAAGTGGGATATCTGGAGCCATCCCCACAGAGCCCAGATTTGGCACCCAGTGACTATTTCCTTTTTCCGAAATTGAAGGACCGCTAATCTGGAACAAGGTTCTCTTCAGACGGTGATGTGAAAACAGCTGCCGAGAACTGGCTCAATGGGCAGGGACGTGATTTCTACCAAGCCTGGTTAAGTTGGTCCTGCGTTCAGATAAATACCTACATAGATTTGTGATTATGTAGAAAAGGGATCGGCAAGTATGATTCTCGTAGTTTCAGATGTATTCGTCATTATAAAGGTGTATGCGATATGCATGACGTCCTTATGTACTGTGGTGTAGTCCTAAAATAAGCTGTCCCGATATGCTCTAAAAGCAGTGCCGGAACGTTCTAGCTTGGGTGACAAAACTCGCGCTGTTTTAAGGACATTTTCACAATCTTTTCTTATCTATTTCTCGTAAAAAAGCAGTACCGAACTTCGTTCCGGCTCCAATACACCCCTGCTTATGTGGAGGTTTACAAGAAAGTCGAAAGACGGGCATTCCGGACTTTTTTTTCATTATTTCAGTACTAACTGGCATGTCCAGTGTTGCTCAAGGTGAAAATATTATTTGATTAATATCTTTAAGTGCAAAAACCCCTTTAAGTAAAATATTATAATGCACAAAATCATCTTATCGACTATAACTTTTAAAAAATTAAAATGAGAGTATCAGATCAGCCGAAATCTAATTTTTAAAGTAGGACTACGTTCCTCCCATTGGGGTCTCAGGAAGGAAATTAATTCACACGCCAAAACGCCACAAAACTTGGTATGGGAGATCCTCTATATCTCGGTAACTACATATGTTAAAAGCATAACTAATGTCTTATTTTAGAGATAAAGGGAAACAACAGAAGTTACAAAAAAATTTGAAAATCGGAATTGTAGTTCAGTGACTACTGAGTCGCAAAGTTGGGCAAAAATACGCATGAATTGGTGACGCGATCCTCTATATCTCGGTAACTACATATATTAAAAACATAATTAATGTCTTCTTTTAGAGATAAAGGGTAACAACAGAAGTTACAAAAAAAACCTTACTTAAACTTAAAATATTAGGAGAAACTTCGAGAAACAAAGGAATCACTCGAGTAAATTAGTCCTACGCCTTTAACATCAGCGGCTGTTTGAAAAGACAGTCTCCCGTCATTTTTTTTCTATAAGTCATTAATAATTTTTAAAGAATGGCACAAAATTTAATTAAATATTTCGAGTGGCAATTCGAGGCAAGCAAATTAAATGATTTAAAATGTCTGTAATATTTTCATCCAATAGAAATGGCAGCATTAAAGATAAAATAGTCTTTTCTATGAATGGAAATACACTTTTTGATTAATAAAAATTAACTATAATATTTTGAGTAATAGTAATTAACTACCACGAAACCTTCATTAAAACTTTTCTCGTATTTCATAGAATTTGTGAGCAAAATTTGAAGAAAATCTATTGAGCATTTCGCATATCTTTATTGTACAAATTATTTATGAATTTTTCACTTTTTATTTATATTGAGTTACAAAATGTATCAGTTCTTATTTTAGCTCTAATGACTTATTAGTCTTAAGAGTTTTATCTTTTTTCATGTTTTCAGATGCCCTATAAGGGATAGCATCTCATATGTTGAGAATCATTGGTTGAAGGTAAGCAAAGATTATGCCTGTACATGCCATCAATTCGTAGCTAATTTTTAATTATAGATTTACTGATTCATGAGTATTATTGTTGTACTTTTAAAATTCAGATCTCAAATTTTAATTCTTACAGGATTCTTCTTCTGTACGACAGAATAGGAGAAACATTTATAATCTTTGTTTTCCAAAGTTTTAAATGAAATTCAGAAAACACGTTTGGATGTTAAATTGAATCTCAGAATATTCACATAGATAACGATAACATGAACTCTGATACAGTAGAACTTGACTAATTCGAACGTTTTACGTCATGACAAAATTTGGGGAAAATTCCGGACAACTCCTTTAATTTAGAAACCTCATGTAAATTATCACCTCATACTAGCGAAGAACTTTGTTTTTGAAGTTTTTCGATAGGTGCTATGACTATCGAAATGACTTAGGGATTAGCGGTCGAAAAATGATTTTTAACCCTTAACTTCGACTCTTTTTTACTTTCTCGTATGCGAAGTATATATACAAAGAGAAAGTATTGTAATCGTCAAAAAATTTGAACTCGAGATTTTGACAAATCTCCACTTTGTAGATCTCCCTGAGTCCGAAAAACACAATTTTGGAATTATGTCTGTCTGTGTGTGTGCGTGTCTGTGAACACGATAACTCGAAAACTATGAGAGCTGCGGGGATGAAATTTGGTATGCGATCTTTATATATAATTTGTAGGTTTCTATCAAATTTTAAACAAAATCCGTTACGGGAAGTCTGTCTGTCCGTGTTCATGTGAACACTATAACTCAAAAACTTGAATAGCTTGATGGATAAAATTTGGTATAAAGTTTTATCATGAATGTAGGTCCGTATTAAATTGTGGGCCAAATCCGTCAAAGGGTTGACTGTCTGTCTGTATATGTATAATCGCATACTTCTAAACATTACAACTCGTAAACCCTGCGCCTTTGATGAATAAAAATTGGTATGAGGCCTGCTAACATTAATTGTAGATTCGTGCCCAATTTTCGTTTCAATCGGTCGAAAAAAAAGTGTTCAAATCGTCTATTTGTCTTTTCTCATCACACAATGACGCGAGGCCGTTATTACGTATTTGCGCGATTCACTTGCGCTAATCCTTTCCGCTTTTACCCACCCCTTTCGCCTCCAAGCTTCCAATTCCAAGCTTTTTTTTTTCCTCCACTGCGTTAGGGACGCTTGTTCGTTTTACTGCCTTTTAGCTTAGTTTTTGCCCACATATGTCTGGAGTATACGAGAAAGTTTTGGGGAGACCACTCCCGCTGGTTTAACCTAAGCATTTGACACCTCTTTGGAAAGCTTTCATCAGATGCATTCTCTTCCATCCTCCTTCATTTTCAACCCTTATGAAAGTAGAAGTTGAAATTGCAAAGGAGGAGGGAATGAAATTTTCTTTTCCTTATATCTCCAGTCAGAAGGAATTCACCTTCGCCTTCCAGCTAGCCGTCAGGAATTCTTTAACTTAAATTCGACGATAATTCAAATTTTTTTCTGGTCCATTGAATTTCCTGTTGAAAAACTGTTAAAATACCGCCTATAATTCTAATATATTTTGGTTAATTTGGTGCAAAACTAAAAACTGTAACAAATTGTTTCTATTTCTGAATTGTCCTCTTTATTTCAATGCGTCCGTACCTGGAGTCCTCTGTGATAGTAAATGTATAATTTATTTTTAAGGCCCTTAATATGCTCCAGGACATAAATTCGAGGACTTCACTGCTGTATTTAATAAAAAAAAGCAATGGAATTTTTTCGCTTTAAAAAAAGTTTGAACTCATAATTTGCGAATTATGGTGTTTATTATGAAATTTTATTGTACGATTATTGCATACAAAGTGCTGCAAGTTTTTTTTTGTTTATTAAAATCACTTAATTATTTATTCAACTTATTGTTTTTAAAATTATTAAAAAATGTTGATTATAGCTTCAATATTTTATTTTTTAAAATAACTTTCTGCTTATTTATTTATTATGTTACCTATATTACCTATTACCCTTATATTACCTATTAAAATTGTCAAATATTAATCTTTACTGACAGTTTTCGTTTAAAAACTATCGTTTTCTCTTATTGTTCTCATTTTCAGACCCATATTGTCTTAATTCGGATTTTTGAATAAATCGGATGGTTATCGTGGTCTTGATATCTTCCAATTAGCCAAGTTTTACTGTATTATGTTTTCCCTCACAGACTGTTGTCCCACGAAATATACAGAAAATATATAAAAACTATCGTTTTCTCTTGCTGTTCTCATTTTTAGACCCATATTGTCTTAATTCGAATTTTTTAATAAATCGGATGGTTATCGTGGTCTTGATATCTTCTAATTAGCCAAGTTTTACTGTATTATGTTTTCTCTCACTGACTGTTTTCCCACGAAGTATATAGAAGGAAACGTAATTATAAAGCAGGGGACAAGAGTGCATTCCAGGGAGGACTTTTAAGGGGAAAAACTGGTTTACTCGCAAAATATGCCTCCGTTGGTAGTGAGGTTCCGGGGGCACTGAATTTTTTCCTTGGAGGACGGGAAATAATAGAAAAGACTAGTATAATGCGAATTTTGTTTGTTACGTTTTTCGTATGGCCTCATTATTAGTGGATTACAGCAGCTCTCAACCGGAGTTTGTAAAATTTACATAAAATTCGTGAAAGTATGGCATATTTAACGACATTCTTAAAAAGAGTATTTATGAAATGAATTGTAGTCGTAATAGTATATAGGACCTTTAAAAATACTGTAGATGAATAACATAAGAAAGGAACAGTTTTTTAGAAGTATGGTGCTATATTTTCTTATTCGAAACATACCATAAGAAAACTACACATTTGATTCTAGTATTGCTTAATTTCTAAGCTTTTCAATTTGAAGTTCTTAGATATTTCTATAGACAAAATAAATGATGAATATATTATACCCAATTTATCCGTATTACAATTTTTATTAGAATCTTTATACATTTTACACTTATCACATATTTGGATTTCAGATGACGAAAATAATTTTTAAAAACCTTTATCTCTTTTTTAATTTTACTTTATCGTGTCTCACAACATGATATAAAAATCAAGCCAATATTGGATAATATTTATGTTGTCTAGATCGAATTTTTTACAAAATCCCTTAGATTCACGAAAAACTTTTACCAAATCTTCTTACTTGCGATCCAGCAGTTTTCAGCCCCAAGAAAAGACCTTTTACCATCTTGGACTATATCTTCGACACTTTTTCAGCAGTTAAGAGAATACGTGTCAACTCTTAACTGTTGTTGCTGAAGTTAAATCTGATAATTTAACTTTTTCCCAAAATTTTCATTTCCCAAAAACCCAAATTTCCCGAACTTTTCATTTACCAAAATTATTTTTCGACCTCTCTCGAAAATAGAGGGTGAGGGGGCAGGTACTATTGATGACATATCTAGAGATCACGAGCTTTAATATGATATGAAAAGTGTCGAAATAGGTTTGGGCTGGGGTATTGTCTGAAAGTTTTTCCCCATAGAGAATGGACAGTGAAGGAATGTTTTTTTCGATTTCTCTCGAAAATGGAGGGTGGTAGGCTGCAGGCGACCATTGATGGCATATCTAGACATCATGAGCTTCCATATGAAATAAAAATTGTCGAAATGGGTCCAGTGATTGGGGCTGGGTGACGGTTCTTCTGCTTTTGCCAATTATTTTAAATAAATAGATGGAGTTTTGAAGACGAAACTCTACCACCAGACCAACGCGACACTGATTTTCGTTGGAAGGGATGATATTTGGATGTTTTGCTCTCTTTCAGTTTATTTTGGAAGTTTAAAAAGTTAATAGCAAAAGTGTACAGGGTGTTTCAGATGTCCGGAGTAACTTTAAAAATGAATTATTTGCAAACGAATAAAGTCGTTTGCACAGATAGAAGGGAATCGAAGCTGATTTCTTTTTTAACGAAATCCGTATTTATTGGTTGAATAGTTTGCTGTATAAACCTCCAGATAACTCTGCAGTTGGTGGAGAGATGCTTTACCTAGGATTAGACAGCGGTCTGAGTAAAGACTTGTAAATTTTCAGTGTGTCGTCCTCCATTCAGGAGCGCAGCTGTCAGGCGAGGAACCTCGCCTTTTCACACTATTAAATAAAATTTTTAATGCTCATATTTTGTCATACCATTAGAAATGGTGTTTAATGTGGTGAAAATATGTGTATTTTCGTCTGACTTCTAAACTCCTGTATGGAATAAAACACATTTAACATTTGCAAGATGTTCTTCCGCTCAGTGTCTTATCTTCTGCGAGCCATCGCTCCATCAACTACAGAATCATCTGGTCGCTTTAACCCCTTACTCGTCGCACGATTTTGCCAAAATTTGTTCAAAAATTGTCGAATTTTTTTATTGATGTTTTTAAATGTGTGACAATCACATTTTGTCTCGCCCTCCTGCCGGTAGATGGCGCTGTAAGGAGCTTTCGCAATCAGAAGCAGTATAAACAGTGACTTGACTGTTCGTGCGAAAACGATGGCTTTCCCTCTCACGGGGACGGACAAATCTCGCCATACTTAGCGAGTTGTATAATGTAATGTAATCTTAGTTAATCCAGAATAATTCTATGTAGTAGATGTGTGAACAATAAATTTAATTTAATTCAACTATGGCCCAGCTTTATTTTAACCGTACTTTTCACTTCCTGTGAGCTAGCCGGAATTAGCGGTTAAAAATGTTTCTAAAATTCTAAATCGACTAATATAAAAAATACTATAATTTTCTTTATATTTAAAGGTTTTTTTAAAGATATAAAATTGTTCATTCGCTTACCTCATTTTACCTTATATTTGGCTTTCCTCGCACATCCAAGCTAGACAGAAAAGTTTCAATGCAGGCATTTAAGAAATATATGTGATTTTTGGACAGACTCATTTACAAAAATTAACTCACTTTACAAATATTAAACGCGAAAAAACGATAAGCACCGAAATTGAATCTTTTCAAAACATGTTCTAACAGAAAAAATATTCTAAATCTACATATTATAATTGTTCCATAATCAAGTTACAAGAATTGGGCACGATAAAAATTGGAATTTCCATGGCTTTTTATCGGAAAAGCGTAGCCCGTGTGAGATACGGGTAGGAATTGCAATCCGGCACCAATTTCAATCCGGTCGGATCCGGCCGCATATTTACAAACCCTACCCTCATAGAACTGAGGCAGGAAATCGGACAATATGATTGGCTCGCTTCGCCGAGAGCCAATGACGTCGTTCTTTGCTCTCGTATGGAAATTATAACAAAACAAGCGATTGAATGTGGACTTTGAATTAGTTTAGGTTTCCGTTGCTTGGGCTTCGCGAATTTTGTTCTACGATACGCACCTACGTAGCAATTTTATTTAGTCTAGCGATTATCTTTTTTTTCCTTTTATTATTATTGGCCTTAATAATAATAATTAATAATTTTACTATTATTTGGCATTAATTATAGTTAGATTAGTTGACTTGGAAACATCAAATGAACTATTTTCACTGGAATGACGTCAAAAAAACCCAACATCATTAACCTGTTAGTTAATACCCTTCAAACAAAGTTGTTATCATTAGACTTTTCATTAGTATAATTTCTTACAGTGTGGGATGTTTTATTTTTTATGATATTTTAAATAATAATTTCATTTTTAAAAATATTACAACCCACGGAAGAATATTTTCTGTGCTCAACTGTGGGAAAACGGAGAAAAGTAGGACGACTCTTGTTTTGTTATGATTGACGTACGCTACGTGCGAGAGCTGAAAACGACGTCACTGCCCCTCGTAGCCAATGGTATTGGCCGATTTCCTGCCTCAGTTCTATCAGGGTAGGGTTTGTAAATATGCGATCCGGCCGGATTCCCATCGATCCGACGGGATCCGGCCGGATTGGACACATCAAAACTATTTTGCCTTTTCATTCCAAAATCAACTATATAAAAGATGATAAAGTGAGTGTATTACAAAGTTTATAAAAAAATTTATTTCTTATGAAATCAACTTCATTTACACTGTTATAATTAATCAACATTTACGTATGAATCAACAATAAAAACTTAGTACAGTGTAACTAGTTAAATTGTAATTGTTATATTAGTTTAGTAATAATTAGATAATGACGGGCGGTTAAGTTCAGTCTCACTTACTAGATTTCACAAATGACATCAATGATAACTTGTAATGTAACTTATATTATGTAAGTAACTTATATTAAATCTAACTAAATCAAGCTTATCAACTGAGATCACAATAATTAGGTATTTTAGACATGCCAAGCAGTCTCATTCTTATAATTATGACAATCATCATGAATCTGTTAAATCAATGGCACAATTATACAATAACGAGTTTAAAACTTCTTCGTATTTTTTAATATACTTACTTTTATTATTTTAAGTAAAACAATTAAAAAAACCTCACTTTGGTTTTGAAAAAATTATCGTAGGAAACAAAAAGTGTTAATTGTGTCATCTGTCAATCGACTTCTTACAGAGCTACAAATATAACCAGCGGCATATAGAAAGCCCTTTCTGCTTCTACACTTGTTGGTTTTATTGTCAACAAATACTCATGAATAAAAGACAAGTATTTTCCTCGAACTCCTTCATTTTCACATGCAGTCATTTCCTTTCTTAATGTTTTCTCATAATCTTTCTCTCTTTTTTTTGGTATTTATGCTCTAGGTTTTCATATCTTGCTGGATTTGCATCTGTTATTCTTTCTGTAATGTCCAATCACTTTTCGATGACGATGAATCTGAGTTATTTTCTACTGTATTATCTACGTTTTCTTTAAAGCTATCATTTTGAACAACTCTTTCTAAGATATTTTTCATTTCTAGTCTTACAACTTTTTTTTCCGTCATAGTAAATGTATCATCAGTTCGTCTTGTATCATCATCATATTTTTTTTTTGTTCTGTAAGTATATTAATATTCCTGTTTTCATTTTGAATTGGTTCCAAAAGTGGCATGTTTGTTTTAGAACTTTTAGACTAGTACCTGCAATGCAACACAAATGGGTACATACTTACAATTTTAAACGTTATTTCGGTCACTATGTAGGAAGAAAGTCGTATTATAAAGAAAAATCAGAAATATGAATCGTTACTCAATTCATTTCTAAGTCTAATTATCTACTTAAATCATTCTCGCACTCGTAAATGCAACATAAACATAATTCATCAATTAATTGAACAATAAGAATGTCTATATGTGAAGCGGGTGAGTCAGCGTCGAACGACTCGTATACACCACGCATTTAAGTACCTACTTGCGACAACGCGAGTATTTTTTCAAGAAATCGGCTTCATTTCTTGAAAAAATACTCTTCATTTTTCAATCATTTTTTTTTAATTTACCGGATCCGGTGATCGGATCCGGCAAACTGGTGCCGGATCCGCCGGATTACCGGATCCGGTTTTCCGGATTGCAATCCCTAGATACGGGCGCGACAAAATTTGTTCGAATTGGCTGGCTCGTATGAGAGATGGGCGCGACGATTAACTGGTTAACTAAAAATATCCAACCTATAAATTCTGCTTTCGGAAACTTTCTGTGCAATTCTGTCTTCATTCGTTTGTGAATAATTATTTTTTGAAAGTGTATTCGGATATCTAAATCATCATGTCACATTGGAATATTTTTGGTTCAGTTTAAATAAAGATTATTATCCAGATTTTTCTATTTCGTGAATTGTTGAAACATTCTTCAATTCTTTTCCCTCGCTAAATGAATACAATTGAAACAATAACACCAAGCAACTTAGCTTTTCTTCCCTTGTTCTGTGGTAATTTGCAATTGGTTATGTGCATTTTCCTAGAACCAATTAGTAATTATTAGCCCTTTTCCTTAACAACTTACAAAAATATTACAGCACAAAAATTATTTTTACACCATCTGAAAATTTAAAAAATTATCTATTCAATTATATCAATTCATTTGTCATACAATTTTTTCTCTAATTTTAATAAATTTTTAAAAATATTTTTGGCATAATTTACAACAATATTTTATTGTTACAATGAAATTCAAACTGTTTTCATTGTTTAAACATATAGTCAATTGCGTGTTTCTCTTCCATTGTTGAAAGCTAAGATAACATCCTATTGGATTTTACTTCCTTTTCTTATTTGATCAATTCTTCTGTGAAATCTGCAAAGAAAGTCCTCAAAATAGTAAGTATATAAGGAAATAATCAGGTAAACTGAACGATTATGGTTGCTATGTCTTAATTCATTTTATCAGCATGTTTTAAGATAATTAACAACGTAATGGGACGTACGTAAAACGTGCCGCGCTATTTCGATGTTGAAATCAAATTCGTTAAATTAAAGTTCGCGTCGATTACGTACAATTAGATGTTACTTGACACGAACAGTTACCTGACTCCATTAGGGACTTTTATGTAGACAAGGAACAGAACAAGTGCAAGGCTTCGAAAAGAACGCGGGCTAAATGTCTATCAAAATTTGAAGCTTAAAATTACTTTGTTAAGGGAACCATGAATATCAGATTATGCATAAGATAGTCATTTGAAATTATATTCCCGGCGAACAAGCTGGTCATCGAAGGCGGCTAATAAGTAATAATTCTACATTGTTTAAATTTGTTTTCAGTATCCGCTTTTCGTCCAAAGCTTTATGAACGCATCTTTCGATTTCTCGAAATTGAAATTTTATATACTTAACTAGAATAATTTTTCGACTTTCCTAAAAAAAAATACTAAATATTAAATTACTTTCTAATTTTATGCAGTATCCTTGAAAATTTCAAAACACTCGTATACATTCAATTTAGATGAAAATGAATAAATGTACAGTGATCGTGAACTCAGTAAAATTTTTGAAAATCAATAATTGACAAAAGAAAGGAGATGTAAAGCTGCCATTTGCACAAAAGAGGATGGGGGAAAAAAAACTGGATTTTTTTTTCTGTCAGGATACTTGAATTTCAAAAAATTGGAAGCGCAGTTTACAATCTGTACACCAGAAGCCGCTGCAATTGATGAAGCGATCTATTATATAGTATAAAACATACGGCAGAGTAACTGCTTGCAGATATTCAATGTGGAAAACGGTTGTCAGACAAGAAGTCACAGTTGTCAGCATTAAGTTGGTATGATAGACTTGCTGCCAGGTTTCATGAAACCTCCCAATATTTTCAGTGACGCTGGTTGTTTGCAGTGCACTTTTGACTTCAAGTATTCCCACAGCCAAAAATCACAATTTCACCAAAATTGACCTGTGGGTGTACTGTGAAACAGTCCAAATTATCAACACAAACAGACAGCAAATCACTAATAATAACAGTAACAGTACTTTCAATAGGGATCAGATCACTAGCTCGCACTACAGACAAGATTCCAAATAGATTATTCCCTTGTTAGAGCACTCCGGTATTTATAATTTTCCCGACAGGGCATGACGTCACATGGAATATTCCAGAAGAATCTCCATATCTTCGTCCCTGATAGAGATATAGTCATAATTCCCGCATATTCAATTACCTTCATTTTGTCGCCAAAATGATCACCTATGATTCCTACAACCTCAGACAAATCGCCACAGATAACGATACAGGTACTATGATCTACCTAAAATAGCCCACATTAAGGCGCGGACCATCCCCTCCTGAAGGAGATACGTCACGTCATCGGCGATGGCTCCGTTAGCCAGGCAACAACGCCATTATTGTTCCCTTCAGGGAAATGAGAACATGCTTAGTTGTCCTAACTTCTCATCTGTATGTTTGAAGAGCCCTTGGAGGCTGTATGCATTCAGTAACCACATCCTAACGAACAACTTTTCTATTGAAAGTTTTTCGGTAGTTACAATAGCTTATTAGTTAGGGGCTGAAAAGTGATTTTCAACCCCTAATTTCTACTGTTTTTAACATGATAAGGCATACTGTCTGTAAATTGCGTGATATGTGATATAAGCAGCGGGAGTAATCTCCCCTAAACTTTCTCGTATACTTTCCCAAAACGATGCTGATTCCCCTCCCCTCGTGCGGATAAAAAAAATCTCGCCTAC
>BGPR01042804.1:0-10577 GCA_013235015.1 Araneus ventricosus
CTGTGCTTCGTTCAGTTACGTATTGCTGTGATCTAATCATTATTATGGAATCGTCTTTTTTGGAACGAACTATACTGTCTAACTTGGAATTAGGATAACAGCCTTTGTTGCAAATCCATAATACTGAATTTCAAATCCAAGTAAGTTCTTTACGATTCCCTGCATGTCAATAGGGTCGAGATAAAATCCTTGTAAGATAAATTTAAAATTTATTAGGTAAAAAATCTTAATATAGTTTCGGCCTTAAATAATAAAAAAAATCCTCCAATTTGAATCTCTAGACCAAAACATAACGACTTGCGGGTCTATTAGTACCCCAGAATTTGAAATGTCAAGGAACGTCGCACCACGTTAAGAACGGGAAAAATGAAAGGACCTGAACTAATATTACAGCTTCATTCGCTCTGTCTTCTGTTCCGAAGTTAATATCCGAAAGTAATTCTACGTGAAGTTACTGAAAGATTTCACTGAGTATGAGACATATTTACAATACCTCTTTGACTATTTGATGTCAGAGAATGCAATCGTCTTGGGTATTTTATTGTGAATTTCTACAATTGATTTGCAAAATATTGATATGTGTATTTGACACTTGATAAGATTTATCCACGGTCAATACAGCATTTCAGGAAAGTAAAAGTCAAGTTCTTTGAAGCACAACTGCTATGATGTCACAATGTCTGTTAAGAAGCTGTAACCCAAATCTTAAGCAAAAAATGTACTTCAGCGTAAGTTTGTATGCTAAATCAGAAATCAGTAAAAAATTATACTTACACTGTTTTTTGCATTTAGTTAAAGGAAAAAAAAAGGAAATATCAAATGAAGAAAATCTCAATGGAAAATATCTTTACCGGAAGGAACTTGTCAAAACGCTGTTGATTGTTCTTCCTCCTGAAGAGATAAAACAGGGGAATTCGAGCTCAAAAGCAAAATTCCCATTTTAAAATGAAGGACTCTGTCAGCATGTGAAAAGATTCAGTTAAAATTATTTCATTTGAGCAAATAGAAATTCTCAAAACAGGATTATAGCTACAGGTTTCTCAAGACCGTGTCAATGAATTAAATATGACAACACTTGCGATAAACGAGCTTATGTAGGGTTACCATAATATTGCAGTTGAAATCGGACAATGCGCCAATAAATTTTAGTTAAAAAAAGAATAAAATCATTAGCCATCAGACGAAAGTCATAATAATAAACATTCACCAAAAAATTCCAACTTACATACCAGGTGGTTCTGGTTGATCCCCAAAATTAATACAAGGATGAGGTTTCATTAACCTACAGTATTTGTGAACTAAAATAATTTTGAAGCTTGGATGCGACAGTGCACCGAAATCGTTTTTTTCAAATAAAAGAAATTTGTTGACAGGTTTCAAGTGAGAGTATAATATTTTGTATATTTAAAAAATAAACATTTTTTAAAAAATTATAAACTGAAGATAACCGTCAACGGTTAAGATTTCAAACCAAGTGCTTATCGGTCACGTATGTCGCAGAGGAATAATTTCCTGAGGACTTTTTGGAATCAGCTGTCTTCAGCTATTATCTAGAATTTATGGGTTTTCTTTTCGACACCACACAGCAGTGGTCGATCCAGGCAGCCAGGATGGTTTGCGGCCTTCACAAAATAAAAACTCAAAAACGTCCCTTCACCAAATTCAATTTGTAAAACGACCCTTACAAAACATATAAAAATGATCCTTTTAAAATTTATTTATTTTTTATTACTTATTAATTTATTATTTTTATTTAAAATTTATTAAAATTATATCAAATTACTGTATATATTTGGTTCAGTACTTTTGATAAATGTAAGATATGAAATATATTCTTAAAATTGAGGTTTTATGGTAAAAAATATTTTTTATTTTTTCTCAAAAATATTTTTACAAAAATAATTCTTTTTTTCTAAAAATATTTTCCAAAAATGAACCCCTAAAAAAAAACCTGGATCGACCCTGTATAGAGGAACAGCTAAAGCAGAGATTAACTTATAAATGAATATTTTATATTTAGGGAAGTTTTGCAATTTATTTTTTCTTAACCTAATAATGTCATATTTAAATGAACAATGACTTAAATCCTATTTAATCCCCTGGCAGTGGTTGGAACGATAAAACGCCATTGGTCTTGGGGTGGCGTTAGAGTCCGTCCCGACAGACAGAGCACTTGACCGGCTGTTGTACAGAGAACAATGAATGACACTCTCAATTTTCGCCATATCTTTGTTATCTCTATAGTTCAGGGGTTCCCACCCATGGTACGCGAAAATCTAAAGTTGTTAATGGCGGAAACAAGAAAAGCTAATGAGGTTTAAAAGTTAAGAAAATTTTGTTTCTTCAAATGATACTTGCTAATTAATAAATAACTTGAATGAAAATTTGATTGTGCAGAAGTGTGTTTTTAATTTATATTTATAAGTTGAAACAGAAATAATTTTCAGTATTTCTGCATCTGTTTTGGCGTTGAACTAATACTATTGAAAAAATAGAATAAAATATAAAATCAAGAAAACCGGTTCTACAAAGTTATTAATTCAGTCATTTTCACTTTTCAGCTACAACATAGCATTGTTGATAGAAACTTCTTTATAGACAGGTGGTTGGGGGTAAAATTGGATATTATAGTGAAAGTACAAGAAACAATCCCAGATAATCAAGGGGTACGCGAAAACAATCGAATAATAATCAAAGTACGCGAAAACAAATCGAATAATCAAGGGGTACGCGAAAACAATCAAATTAATCAAAAGGGTACGCGAAAGCAATCGAATAATCAAAAGGGTGGATAAGGATGCGATGAGCGTAGAATATTGTCAGGGGATGTGTCAGTCGGATGAGGCATTCAATCGAGACACCGGGCAGTGGAATTTTGCGGGCAGGCTCCGACGGTCACTGGCGTTTTATCAATTTTCAGAGGTAATTTTTGCCATCTAGTCCAGATCGGTGGAACATATAAAGGATATATTCCACCGGTGCTCCCGATTTGGGTTGGGGCGATACTTTTCCGCGTTAACAGCGGGAAAAGTGACGTCTAATTAATAAAGTTTTGAATTTATGCAGTTTCGAATGATGTGTCTGATATAAATCAAAACTGAACAATATGATGAAACTGTACTTCAAGTCAAATTCTTGGTAGAAACCAGGAAGGACGAGGCTGAGTAGGGCCGGATTGAGCCCCTGTTGGGGCCTACAGGCAATGCAAGGTTTTGGGTTCCACCCCAACTTCCCCAAACAGATAATTTTATCAATTTTAATTTAATATATCTAAATAAGCAGTGGACAACAATCAATATGACAATTGAAATAACCAAACATTTCTTTTTGCAGGTAATCTTAAAAAAAAAAAATGTTTTTTAAATCTGGCCAGAGGTATAAGAAATTTAATTAAAATATTCATCAATAAAATATATCTTCATTTAAATTATCCACTAAATCATCTCAATTTCGTAATCTCAGTTCAGACAGGTTCTAGAACACTTCCTGTAACTGACCCTGAATATATATATTTTTTTAGAAAATAATAATCTCAGGGGGCCTCCCCCAGGAGGGCAGTTGCCATTGCCTGTACAGCAGTAAACAAGTCAGCTGGGCCCCAGTCATCTCCCCTTTGAATTATGACTAATATGTGAAGTGAAATATTCCCGTTGATCTCGTCGTGTTGTTGCGAAATCATTCTGTAATTTCGATTAACGTCATGAGAATTTGCGAGTTTATAATAAAAATAAAATAAATCTAAAAAATATAATTCTACTCATGCAGGCCCCATTTACCATGGATAAAATAAAACAATCATGACAAGAAAAAATATATAACCTAATTTCTTGTACCTCCTGGGAGGCCAGCCCCAGAGATTTTGCCCCTCCCACTAACTCTGTGACTTGAAGAAGTAAGAAACTGAAGAATCCCGGATCTCTATGCGGACCACTTGCATAAGTGATATAAAATAATGAAGCATTCCCCAGGCGTAGTGACTTGAAATGAAAGAGCACTGAAGCTAATCTAGTATAAAATATATTGAAATTATGATGCTTATAAGATGGATTTATAATATGGCATCATACATGAGAATGTGACCATACGTCCTTTTTTGAAAAACAGTCCCGTTTTCTGGTAGCCTGTCTCATTGTCCCCAAGCTGAAAGCTTCGAGATGCCAAATGTCCCGTTTTTCAGAAGAAACGCCCGATAAAGAGTACAAACAAGGAAAGGGCCAAAAATCAAAAAAAATTCCACGACGATAAGGCATCTAGTAGCTTGTGACGGCAGTTCATTCACTATATTTGTCACACATGTACAGTTGATTAAAAGCCTGCTATCTAGGGTTGGGGTGATACATGATCAACTTGATATTTTGTATCGGTACCATTGATCAAGAGTAAAATCAGGTACGAACATACAGAAAGGTACCAGGTATAATATCACTTCTCATTACTCGATTGATAACGACGCCTTGTTATGTTTTCATCCAGTGTCACTGTATACTTGATAAAAATATCAGCAAGAATCTGTTCCTCGTTATTGAATCTCTTTTCGGTGAGTAATGATGAATCGTGGATTTGGTGACTAGACGGTCAGATGGGGAAAAAATGTTGTTGATTATGGACATAGATGGATTAGAGAGGATTTCCAAACGAGTGTCCATGATCCTATTATTTCTGCCTTGTGCGACGCATTTGATAGGCCTTTAGATTTTTGCCTTTCCTTGCAATGTTTTTAATAAGTGTCTGGTCGTGGGACTTTCTGAATAAACAATATATTTTGCTTTGAACATTTGTTCTTTATGGACAAGTAAGTAACTCAAATAGAATTGTTGATTAGAAAAATGAATTAGTTATAAATTAAACAGCAATATTTTCAAGGAATATAACGATTTAAAAATCTACTGAAGAAAAATTTTATGTTCTTTAAAATTTAAATATACGATGAAATGTAAAACAAAGTGATGAGTTCACTCTTGATATCACTCATTTATGCTTATGAAGGTCCTTTCTTTTTAATAACGTTTTTTTTAAAATGTAAATCTAGTAGCTACAAGCTATAGATATCAAAACTTGGTACTTTTTATGTAAGAAATTGAGTCTTTAAAGCTAATATCTAGTATATAGGGGTTTTAATTCGAGATTTGAATAAAAACTACCAAAGTTTCTGTTTATCATTAAAGAAAGTGGGTTTGATTAATAAGAATCAATAACTTGACATATGGGTCAACTACGAGAAGGTGGAAAGAAAAAAAAAAAAAATTTGATTGTTTTAAAGACTATATTTATATATATGATCTTTCCATTTTAATTTCAAGCATTGGTTTATACTTGAATGATATATATATATATTTATCAGAGGATCGTCGTCTTGCAATTTGCAACAGATGGAAACTCATTACCATAGCTTACGTATGGCATAGAATTAGATGAATCAGCTGCACGTTGTAAAACAGTTAGATCTTTTTTCTTTAGCAAATATTATTTTTTAAGTTGGTTTCTGATGGCTTGATTGAAAAGGCCGCGATGGCCTAGTTGGTAAGGTCTCATTCACTTGAGACCGAATTCCAGGTTCAACGATTCCACTGAAGATCCGTCATGTATTGCGGGCCTTTTTTGCCGCAGAAATCACACTAAGGGGCCACAGTCCATCCGTTGAACTGTGGTACGGAGTCTGAAGAAGGGATGCCAGCTCAGATTGGCCGTCAGGTCCGTTCATCCGACTGAGGTTCAAAATTACGTAATACGTACCATAGACCTCGTGTTGTAAAACGGAACGTTAACAATTCGTTACTATATTAACTATATAAATTACGTTAACTATTATGACTTGATACAAATTATCAAACCAAATACACACTTTGAAGACAATTTTAAAGTGAAAAGTTTCCCAAAACGGATTTCTTTGTTTCTGCGCAACCCCTACCAAAAATACAAAACATACAAAAGTGACAACCCCTTCTAAATGTTGTATTTGGAGGGGTTGATTCAAGATGAAAAAAACCTACCAGTTAAAACCGAAAATCTTTATTTTTTCTTTGATTACTTGATTTTCGGTAGCATTTTGTCCTGCTTATAGTACTTGATTTTTAAACCCTCAAACCTTCTGCTTGGATTAAACGCCAAATTGATTTTGAAATGGGGTAATTAAAATTCAGGTCTACTAATCAGAAAAAATCTGATATTTTTACAATTAAAATAAATTTATTTAATATAGTTAAATAATATATTAACAACACTGTATTAAATAGTAAAAGGTCATGTAGGCAAGGTTTCGTTTTAGCAGCGTCGTCATAATACTTTTTAGTTCAGTCGGTACAAATATACACCTCCACACGCTGAAGTTTATTTGAGTTGATTGACTTATAACGTCCCGAGTTCTGTAACCTACCACAGGTTATTTGAGTATAATCTTTCATTAAATTGCTGAAGTCCTTCTTCCTGGCATTAAAAATGCACAAAAGAATTATTTCTGGTGCAGATCATTTTAATATGCCAAATATCGGATATTTAAATCCCTTCGATGGAACCACTAAGGAAATTTTGGGAGGCGTGTATATTACAGGAAGCCATCCTTTAGTGGAAATCACCGAAAGACTTAAAAAAAAATCTCAACCCAAACATTGGTCGGGTTATTAACAGTAAAAAGGTGTTTTGAAATAAGCATCTCTAAACCCTAATCGTTGCTAACATCTGAAATAAAGACATTGACTGAATAAAATAAAAGACGAGCTCGGGAGCTTTTGAGCAGAACAGCTTTATCAATAAACTTTTCCCCCATCCGTCTAATAGCTGTCAAAGGCAAAGTCCATCAGACATCATCTAGAAATTTCTTCAGACGGGCAGGTCACGCAACGGGAAGACTCATTACTGTCCGATTGCCGAAGTTCCGGTTTCAAGGGGGATATGGATCAGTTTGCTTACTCATAGTATACACAAGCATCGAGAAGTAAAATGTATCTGTACCTGATTGGCAGTTCCATTTCAAGGGAATGGATCGGTTCAGCTGTATCAGATACAAAAAGTATCCAAATGTAATGGGTATCAACGAGTATCTAATCCGTATCCACATGTATCTGATACGGCAAAAACGTGTATCAACCCAAGCCTACTGCTATCTCGCACTTAGTTCTAACTACATTACATCGCATGAAGCGACAGAATGAAACACTGGGGATATTTTAAGCGAAAGTTGTCTGGTGGAACTGTTCAAACACTTTAACGCCAATAATTTAAATCATACGAACTTTCGCATAATTATTGAATACATTCTATGTGTGCCCGGCACTAATGCACCAGCGGAAAGGGTCTTTTTTCTTATGAATAAGTTGTGGACGAGTTAGAAAACACAATTGCAAGTCGCAATTTATAAAGTAACGTTAATTACCAAAGCTAATTTTAAGAAATCTTGCCAAGAATTTCATTCTTTTTTTTTAAAATCTACACCAAATATACCGAAGCAAAAATGTGTGCTTCGGAAAAATGCAAGATCGCATGAATTATTTATTTCCACGTGTTTATTTCCGATCTTTTCATTAATAAATAAAAACTGAAGAAATGTGTTTTCTTGAATTTACAAAATATTAAATAAAAATTTAAAAATGTCCCGTTTTGAGGGGAAAAATAAATGATCATTTTAATCATGCGTGATTCAAAAATCAATCAAAGCACTGTATAGGGCAGACCGTTTGAGCTTAGAGCTACCAAATTCGGCTTGTAGTTACTTTTAGGGTAGAAGATACTCACTAAAAAGGTATTTTTCGAAATTTTAATTAAAAATTAATCAAAATTGCAACCTTTTTCCTCAAAAATTTCGGAGCATAATAACGCACAAAATTCATTTTTACACCACTTTAAAATTCAAAAGATAACTTTTTCAGTTATAACAATTTTAGTCTATAATTTTAATACATTTTTAAAAATATTTTTAATTATATTTTGCAACGATACTTTTAATTGTTTCAGCTACAGTGCTTACGCATGCGCATGACATCAAATCCACTTTTTGTGGGAGTTTTAACCTTGCTATAATTAAAGAGTTAATTTTTTAAAAATAATATTAAGACAGTGAACCACAAGCTTAAAACATTTTCATGGTACGATGTTACGGACTAGAAGGTTCGAATATCCTTTAACTTTTTATTAAACTTTGTGGCTTGTGTAACATTTCTCGGTAAAACTTAAGAATTGGGCGGTCTCGTCGCCAAGCTTGCCCCAACCGTTAAAAAATCGCAATGGAAAAAAGGGTCAGGATCACAACGTTTGACGAGTAATCGCCCAAAAGAAAAGAAATTTTGGCGACCGTACATACATGATTCTTAATCATTTCTCATTTAATCATTAACCCCTTCAGTCGGAATTAAGAAATAATGATGCGAGACTTTTTTCCTTTCGTGTACTATGTACTACTGCAAAGGGTATCTCATAAATAAAATTTCAAGAATGTAGGTGAAAAATTTAAAAAAGTTATCTAATGTCCGGCATCCAGACAGTACCGGATATTTCAACAATAAAAAGGAAAATTCACACAAACTTCGTTGTAAAATAGTTGCCAAAGGATAATAAAATATTTCACAAGCGTTTTAAATGATAAAAAAAAGAGACAGAATTCATCACAGAACTCCGCTTTGGGAAAGATTTGCTGAAGTTTTGATAAAAATAAAATAAATGAAATGATCCAGCCAAAATTATTGCTTAAATTATGATAATAAGAATGTCGAGAATCAAATAAAAAAACAGCATATAATTTCATCAATTACTGAATTATCAGGAGCAGTTCAAAGTTGATGTCCGGCATAATACCGGACACCAGGTCTGTAGGAGGAAAAAAACACCTCATAAAAGACAAGACAGACAACGGACAATTAGAAAACACGGATGTTTAGAGACAAGGCAATTAAAATTAAGTATTATCTAATTTTTAAAAAAAAAACTTGCAGGATGATACAATTTCAAGTCTGGCAATTTTCAGACTAAAACAACTCACATAAGGATTAGAAATTAGCATTCTCCGATAGATTATACTGTAATTAATGTAAAGGCACTTTGACTATACAGGTAAAGGAAACATTGCTACAAGTCTAATATTTTACAAAAGTTTTAACATAAACATGAGGATATTTTTACACCTACCTACACGATCTAAGTAAATCATCTTGGCAAAATTGAGATGTTTCTAGCTTCCAGAATTAACAAGGAGTGAAGCCTTCGGTACTGGGTCTCATATCCGTTGTGGCTTATCAAGAAGCCAATTATTTCCGACTGCTAGTTCCGGAAAGAGAACTGTTATATTATATTACAGCGAGCTTTCTCACGATGTCGTTCTCAAGGACGCTAATTATCAGCAATTATTTTTTTCTGCTGATCAAGCGTGGGTGACACAGTTCGCAATCTCCGATGGTGCTCCTCTGATGTTTATTTATCCGTAAGAATTTGCAAGTTACTGAGTTACACTTTGGCTGGTATAAAGAAGGAAAGACGCATCAACGCGTTGTCGGTTAGATCTTTCAATAGCGTCGCACAAAACTTATAAATTACGTGGAATGTCAGGACTTGAATCTACTTGCAACATGCGACTCCGCCCTTCGGACTTAGCTCTTCTTCACTCCAGTACGTTTTGTCGGTTAGTTGAAAACTCGTTTCCAAACAGGTTCAGAGTAAACTGAGGGACAAAAAGGAAATGACGTAACACAATAATGTTTCCTCGTTTGTTTCTCTCCTCAAAACTGCCTGCGAAAAGGCAGGTTTTGGTTGATCTGTTTGTATCTCAATGAGATTTTTTTCGCGGATGTTTTAACAGGTGTTTCTTTTGCCGGCAGATGTTTACGTACCGCACTGAATCGTTTTTATAGAGGTTCCAGCATTCTTAAAATGACCATTTATTTCCCCCCTCCAAACGGGACATTTTTTTAAAAAAATTTAGGTAATATTATGTGAATTCAAGAAAACACATGTTTTTGCAGATTTTATTTATTAATGAAAAGAACAGGAATAAACACGAGAAACCCAATAATTAATGCATTTTTTTTTTGAAGAACACATTTTTGTTTCAGTATATGTGGTGTTGATTTAATAAAGGAATGAAATTCTTGGCAGGATTTCTTAAAATTAACTTTGGTAATTAACGTTGCTTTATTAATTGCGATTTGCACCTTTGTTTTCCGACCGCTAGTTTCGGAGGGAGAACTGTTATATTATATTACAGCGAGCTTTCTCACGATGCCGTTCTCAAGGACGCTAATTATCAGCAATTGTTTTTTTCTTCTGATCAGGCATGGGTGCCACAGTTCGCTCCAGTCTTACAACTTCGTCCACAACTTTTTCATAAGAAAAAGTCCCTTTCTACGGGTGCATTAGTGCCTGGCAGATATAGAATATATTCAATAATTAAACGAATTCATAGAATATATTCAATAATTATACGAATTTATAGAATATATTCAATAATTATACGAAATCGTAGAATATATTCAATAATTATACGAATTCATTGAATATATTCAATGATTATACGAATTCATAGAATATATTCAATAATTATATGAATTCATAGAATATATTCAATAATTATACGAAATCGTAGAATATATTCAATA
>BGPR01042805.1:0-13139 GCA_013235015.1 Araneus ventricosus
GTCTGGATGATTAGTGGCGGGAAAAGAGTTGCCTACCAGAGACTGAGCGCCAGGGAGCTCATGTTCTCCATTGTGGAAGAAGAAAGCGGGAAAAACTGTGGAAAGGTCCAGACGCTCTTTCTTAAGGTAGAGATCGCTTTTCTTTTGTTTTCTGTAATCGGATGCCTTAATATCCTGGGATGTTTTGGTTGGGTATTCTGTTTGGGAAGACCTAATAAGAATTAGTTTGGCCTTAGAATAGCCTGGATGAGTTTCTGTTGTTACTTAAGAAAATGCCAACAAAAGAGCATGTTGGTGTTGGATTTATAAAAATGGAATAAAAATCGTATGGTATAAAAGAATCGTATTGAGTGTTCGGAATTCTTGATGGGATTCTTTTAATAAAAGACCATATAAGGATGTTATATTATTTATATCTACAAAATGGTATCAGATATTTCATGTTTACTTGCTAATAATTTTTCCTTTACTTTTCCTATAATGTTCAATGTCTTCATTCTTTAATCAAAACAGAAAAAATATACATGATTTTAAAGGGGCAGAAGGGTTGCATCTTCTAAATGAATGTAATCATTTCCCTGAATCTTTTTAATATATTTTGCAAACTAATTGCAAGCACAACAATTTTAGCAAATGTATTTTTGCAATCGAGTTTTCAGCATTTTTGATCAGCTGGAATAGCCTGGATTTTCTGTATACCTATCGTATATAATAATGACAATAGTTCATTAAATTCTGTTAAATATCTCCGGCGGAATTAGTGAATCTTTAACTTTCCTGGAAATGTAACTTTGCAAACTATTTAAGTGATTTATTTTGGAATCGGATGGAATTTTCTATGAGATTTTATTGTCAGCTTTTTGGTATTTTGCTCAGCAAATTATGGAATCGTAACAAAATCTTTTAGGACTTCGAAAGTTATCCAAGTTTCCTTTAATAACAGTGTTGCCTTAAACTTACATACCCTTTCGTTATAATTTTTATGATTCTGTTAGAACTATTTGTATCATTTAACAAAAATTATAACTTCCTCTTATTATTCCATCACGTTTCTGTTTGTTTCTTTTTTTCCTTTCCAACATCAGTACACAGAGTTTTTCCGCTACTATGGACAAATTTCTTCTCAATTTCAATTTTTCTAATGTTAAAAGGATAACATATATTCAAGAATGACTTTTTATAGTCGTCTGTCTATAATCGTATAAAATGTGAAACCACGCGTTTATTAAAAATCTAACAGATAGTTTTAATCACCATTATACCGTTCTTAGTTACACTCACGAAATCTGAAAAACCTAAAACTCATCAACATCCTATAGTGATGAGAAATTTCCAACCAGGAACTCCGTAATAATAACCAAATAATTCATCTGCTTATTTCATTTTTGTATCAAACATACATACAGATGCACATCAATACTATTTCAAAATTATCTAAAACTTATTACGTTTCCATACAAACGACCGCTTAAATCTGAAACTAAATGACTTGCCTTCAAAAACAAATATGACGCAGAAGTACAGTGAAGTGTAACAAAATGCGAGCATTCCGCTGTCATCATGCATTAACTCACGTAGCTGAAAGTTTCTACAGACTGTGAACTTTTCGAGAGGGAAAACTGTAATAACGACTGAGTGGATGAGGATGACACATCCTCGAATGTTGCAGAGAAGTTTAAAGCCTGTTCCTGATTATCGATTCTAGCTGGGAACTGAAGAGTGTTATTAATTTTCCACTCGGTGTATTTTGTGCGCTTGGGAAACAGCTGCTGCCAGGAAATCTGCAAGTTATAAACATATTATGTTCTAGTTAAAACATTTCTAGCAAGAAAGTGGCGACGATAGAATAGATAATAAGGGAATAAATTTATCAAGAAGATCTGAAGTAATATATCAGATTGCAGCCATTTTTCTTTTAATCTATATTCTTTTGAGTCCCTTTGTGAGTTATACAACAATTCCTTTTCTTGTATATAAAACGCTGTATTGAAGAAAATGTATCACTATTGTGTTACATATAACGTTAAAAAATGTATTCTATAAGTAATGTCTTCATATATCCATCTTTTAGAAATTAATGTGCCTTAATATAATGACACCCATTAGATATGTATTAAATACGTAATATAAACAAGAATGATCTCGGTAATTGATTCGTAACTACTACTCCTGCTTTCTTTGTAGCTTAGAGATTTGTGGCAGATTTGTTTATCAGGTTACACATCAATGAAACAGCTACTAAATTAGAATCTTGATGAAGCACCCGAAGGGAGTTCTAGTTAACTGTATTTTATACAGGGTGTTCAGAAGGGTTGTTTACAAATTTTAAGGGTAGGTCAGGGATATAGAAACAAGTCATTTTTACATTGGAACATGGGGTCGGAAACAGAAAGGGGTCCGCTACAGGGGGTTCTTCGTCAGTAAATTAAGTAAAAGAAAAGGATGTACCAAATAAAATGTACGATACAGATTTAATGGTATACAAATTTAGAATAACAACATAAGAGGCGTGTATCGCTTCAGACGGTACGCCATTTGAACACTTATTTTAAGTACGCCAAATGTTTGTTGTTGATACGGCGTCCTACTTGTCATTATCGTATCTTTTAAGTTGAGTACGACTTGTAATGTTGATAGCCACGCAACTGTGTTGTTGGGCTATTGCAAATTTGCATTCCATTCAGTTTGAAATGTACGTTTCATTTGATACATCCTTTTCTCTTACATAATTCACCACCAAAGAACCCTCTGTAGGGAAACCCCTTTCAGTTTCCGACGGCATGTCTATTTCAAAAATGACTTGTTACTATATGCCTGATCTGCCCTCAGAGCCGGCTTCAGAGTATTCGGCGTCCTGTGCGAAATTATTGCGGCGCCCCTTCCCCTCATATATATAGTATATTGGCACAAATGATAAAAGATTTAACTATAATTAACTATATTTATTAACTATACTTATTAACTATAATAATTAAGATTTAACTATAGTAAATTATTTAATTATAGTAAAAGATTTCTATTGTGTTCCATTCGGCAGCCATATAACGCGCGCGAATTTTCAAATTTGTGATTAGGAATTGGCGCCCCTACACGCTCGGCGGCCTGTGCAGCGGCACAGGCTGCACACCCCTGGAGCCATCTCTGCTTCCCCTTAAAGTTTGTGAACACCTTTTTGAACACCCTGCACATACACATATGGACGCATAAAATATTCTGTGATTTATCCCTTACTTATGGGGAAAAAATTATTTGAGAAAATAATTTTAGCAGCAACTACAATTCTGTACCTCAGAGCAATCCTTAAGTCCAATTTTGCTGTTTTGATATTTTTATCGTATTTATATCATCCCTATCATATCTTCAGATGGGCCAAGTGCCGTAGCTGTAGATCGAAAAGAACAAAAGGTATATAACAGGTCTAAAATAAATTACCCATTGAAATACATTGCGCTCTGGAATTTCTTTTGGCTCCCTGCAAAATGTTAAAACTGTTACTTAAGAAAGTTTACCTCTGACATAAAAATCTATATGACCATACAGAAAGTTCATGTCAAATTTTATTTATTTATTTATCTATTTTTCGATGCTTTAATATGTAGTCTGAATGGTTCTCCAAAATGTCTCGTTCTTTGACGATGAACATGAGAACTTTCGGTTTGTAACGAACGACTGAATACGCATTGAAATGAATAACAACAAAATTGTAAATGCGTATGTTATTCACATTAGGCAGTAAAAAGCTATAATGCATTACAGAGGAATACTACTGAAGTCATTCTTACAATTTCGTAAAATATTTGAAAAAATTTATAGTTCTCTGCTTACATTCTTGTTATTAAATCACTAATTAATTTTGTATGAAAGAAATAATTTTGTTTCTCTTGGATTATTTTCATTTCTAAATTTTTGTATCTACAAACTGAGTTTATATCCGAAATTTCACATACACCTAATAAATTTGAAAGAAACTTAAAAACATACATATTTTCAAAGTCTTCTCACCCTTTCTAGAAAATTTCCGCTGAATTTAAGAAGAATGCAGATTCCCGTCACCTGTAATAAATGAAACGTGTTTTGTTTTACTTTTACAAACATATTATCGTAATTAGATTGATTCTCCTACATATACATCAGCTATAAAAATAAAATACTATGCTTGGCTTAATAAATCTCAAACGCATGATAGGAGCATTCTTAGTATGCAAAAGAATCAGGTATTTTCATAGACATCTGAGTCGTTCAAAGCCCAATGCAGTTAAGTCCAGAAAAGAAATTTGAGAAAATTAATGTTCTTAATACATTAGTTTTTTTAAAAAATTCTTTATTAATTCGATAAGCAAAAGTATATGAAGTCTTCTAATGAAGCAACGAGTAAATCCTATAATAACTAAAAATGAATATTATTAATTCCATTAAATTTTACAAAAATTAGAAAATATCAAATATGGACTTTACCGCATTGGCTTCTGAACGACTCAATTAATATTTTAGAAATGTGAAAACACCTTCGTAAAATGTTCGACATCTTTGGGAAAGATCATAGTGCTGTTTAAAATCAAATTTTGTCTTCATGTCATTTAGGCTGCTAATCTGCAAACAGTGTTCGTGGAATTTCTTCATCATCATCTTAAATTTAATTCTGATATTCCATTGTTTTTTTATCTTCTAGCTTCCAGGTAAAAAAGGCGATGGCCCAGGGGGTTGGACTATACAGGCTAAACTTCAAGTCTATCTGTGGTTGGGCCTCACGAAGCACAAGAAGCATTTCTTGAAGGGCCTGCCCAAAGGCTACGATAGTTGCGTAGAAATCAGAAATGCAGAAAAACTCCAGTCCGCGCCACCAACTTTTATACGATACTCAGGTATGAATTTGCTCTCTTTGGCGATCGCCCAACCTTGACTATTTTTATATGAAATTCCGTACCCTTATTCAGTTTAAATTAGACTTTGTCTTTTAAATTTTGAACTAGTAAGAAGAAATTCTCAATTTAAGTTGCTGATTAAAGATAATCAGTTCCTTTCATTACATTCGCTAAACAATAAAGTTAACTGAAATATTTAATATTTTAAAATTTTTTTCAGAAATAAATTTGAAATGATTATATGTTTTTGTTCAACATCCTTTCTCCTTTTCCCCCTTTTTCAGAAAAACAAGTGTTCGAACTTCGGTGTCACATGTATCAAGCAAGATCTCTGATTGGTTCCGACGCCTCGGGGCTTTCAGATCCTTTTGCACGAGTTCTGTTTTCTGACCAAAGTCAGACGACCCAGGTAAAGTCTGGAAACAATAAAAAGTCATTCTTCAGTTCATACTTTATTTCAACAAAGAGCATAAACTAACATTTCAGATAAAATGCAGTATATTTTTCGGTTTTCTTTTTTGTTATCTAAACGAAATCAGTATTATTCTTTTGTCTGAAATTTCAAAAATTCTTCTCAAAAATGCTCTCATGAAGATTAATCTGTTCCGTGCTCTAACTTGGAAGAATTAAGCTGTTACCTGAGATGGCCAACATTTGTTTCTCGGGGGCTTAACTCTCTGAATCCGGCTTGTTTGAGAATTCCAGAACCTCAAAAATTGAAGTAAATTTTCGTACACGAAAAAAGAATGGAATCCTCCCTTTCTTTACAGAATTTCCAGAAGAACGGCACCGAATTTGGGCGATTAATTGTCAACAAAGAAAGGAGCTACATCCTTTTCTCCCGTAAAATGCGCACAAGCACCCAAAACCACCCGAGTCCATGCTTCTGTCGAATGGGACGGTTTGAGGCGAGATAGAGCTCATAGAGTTAAACTCGAGAGATGTTCATTTAACACAACATTCAGCGATGAAGATGAATAATAATGCTGCCATCTCATTCTTGTGTTTGAAACAAAAAGATATCTATCACAACAAAAAGAACGGCACCGAATTTGGGCGATTAATTGTCAACAAAGAAAGGAACTACTTTTCTCCCGTAAAATGCACACAGGCACCCGAAACCACCCGAGTCCAAGCCTCTGTCGAATGGGACGGTTTGAGGCGGGATAGGGCTCATAGAGTTAAATTCGAGAGATGTTCATTTAACACAATAGCATTCGGCGATAAAGATGAATAACAATACTGCCACCTCATCCTTATGTTTGAAACAAAAAGATATCCATCACCACAAAGATCGCCAAACTGCTGTCTAAGAGAGCTAGCTTAACGGTTTGGTGATTCATGTATTGAGCCAAAACTCCTGGGGACAAAAGAAAATATTTCAAATATTATTTTTTGTCAATATATCGTCTTAACATTTGTTTAATTTAAATTTCTCAGTAGATTATTCAATTTCACACTAAGCATATTTAAACAGCTTAGTCTCTATCGCTTGAACATATATTTTCTCCAAGAAAGGTTCATTCACACAATATGAGTATTCTATTTTGGCGTGAGAATTATTAATGAGCTTTTAGTTCCTCTGAGCCTTTTTAAAATGTTTGAGTTATGTTGGTTTAAAAGAAATATTCACTTAATATTCATGAATTCCATAGCGAATAACGCATTGTAAAATGCAGTTAATTCTACAAACCAATGAGCCGACTTCGAATAAAAAAATGAGTTAATTTAATAGTTTAAAATTCTTTTTATTTTTATTTTACACTTTTCCACGAACGATGTTGGCGATCTCAATACTCTCATAAAATTTCATGCAAAATTTTCTGATCAAATAATTTTTAAATAACACCACATCTATTTATAATCTAATTAAGCAAAGGTCAGCTAAATATATGAAAGAGTTTAAAGCTGACAGAACTGTTTTAAAGAAGTTACATATATTTTAGTATGTATCTAAAATTTAATGTAAATTCCGTGCTCTGGTTTATCAGCATTAGATCTTACTCCGCAACTTCAGTCGGTGGAAAAAAATTATTCAAGTCACACCGAAAAACTCTTCTTATTGGGGTTATTTCAAAGAAACACTGTTAAAACAAACCACAGAGCTGAGCCAAGTCTTCGTCCCAAATGAAAAATTAGATGCTTTTTATTGCTTTATTTAGTGCATCTTCATACGAAAACAGACAAAAAAATTATTAGATTCTCATATCCATACAAGCAAGATTTATTACGCGCGACACACGCCAAGCCATCTGCTTGATTATAGCCCGAAATATTGGATGAATCCGCGGTCATTTGTGTCCCTAACAAGTTTCTTTTCTTCCTGGCAGGTAATTGATGAAACGCTGAGCCCGACGTGGGACGAAATGCTTTTTTTTAACGATGTCATCGTCTACGGCAACAAGGAGGACATTCGAGAAGATCCCCCGGTGATCGTTGTCGAGATCTTCGACCAGGACAAAGTGGTAAGATAACCTGCCCCTCCCAACCACCTGCTCTCGCAGGTCTGCTCTTTTAGGGGAAATAAATTTTTTATTCCCTACTTCGAAAATAATGTTATAAAAAGATTTTGTCTAGCATGTCTTTTCTGAAGCATCTGTTCAAGGATTTTTCGATCGATCATCTATTCCATTTTTTGTACTTTTTTTATTACTAAATTTTGTAAAAATAGAGATTTCTAGTGTGTTTATTTAGGTGTCTCTGAAGATGATATTAACCCAACTGTAAATACAAGGTTAGCAAACTTGAAATTTTTTCTTTCCTAAAATAACCGTGTAGTGGTAGTTTTTTTAAGAAATGATGATATTACATGGCTTCTATTAAACTGAAAAATACGGTTTATATACGCATACAAATCAAAATTCGTAGATGAAACAGAATATATATATATAATATAATGTCCAAAATCTAATTAACATTCACTGAACTGTCTGAGTTGATGTAAGAAAACTGTCTGTAGGCAGGGATTCCCAGATTGTGCTGCTTTGCGCAACATTAGGTTGATTAAATACTTTTTCAGAAGATTTCGAGCAATATAGCAACTTTATTATGAACCTCAATCAATAGGTTTTCAAACAAATTGTCATCTGGAAAGGGGTGTACTAAAAGACCACTGGCAAATTTCTTTGAGTGTAAGTAATTTGTTCACTTTGTAACCGATTTCGAATTACTGGAGATGTTCGTTGAAGGTCAGGTTCGCACACATATAGAGTCTAACATGAGCCAAAGATCGTTATCTGTCCTTAAAAGTCCATCAAAACAGAACCCTTAGACAGAAGAAGAGTCCCTTACCTGCAAAGGGAAATCTTCCAAGCTTCAAAAGGAAACACGTCGAAGCAAACTGTACGAAATCTCCTTCCTGTGTAGAATTTATGCTCACGTAGACCTTCTTCTTTCCCGTTCCCATAGCTGTAAGACATCTTAGGGCAAAAAGAAACTCTGTGAATGAATATAGAAGTTGGGGTAGCACAAAGTGGCGTCAAGTTACCTTTCCAGACGAGTCGGGATTCTTTCTGGTGCTAGTCAATCATCGTATCTTCATACCTAAAGTACGTTATATGAGGGTAAAAGTTTCTATTTTACGCACAAAAAGTAACAAAATCGAGGATGTGGGTTGATTGCTTGGACAGGTATAAGTATAGGTAAACATACAGACACGTACTTCATACAGAAGGGCAATTTGATGGGTAACATTTCAGGGAAGAGATTCCTAAATCTTTTGCTTTACAGTGTGCTGGAGCCATCATCGATACGCTCTTTTTAATGGATGACAACTCACGATGTCACTGGGTGTCGTTTTGTTCGAGACTGGCTTTTGGATTAGAGTATCGAGCATATGGAGTGGTCCGGCATGTTCACCGACCTCAATCCAAGGGAACATGTAAAAGACACTCTAGGTAGACCGGTCGCTGTTCTTCCAAGGCTTCCTCAGACCATTTGAGAGCCAGAGAGTTAAGTAGAAATGGAAAACTTAAAGGATAAGTTATGTAGAAATGGCAAAGAGTGCTTCATAATTTACAAGCCAATGTTCAGCCGTTGTAGCTCTTCCGGGAAACCATGGGCTATTGATATCGCACGAAATTCCATGGAAAGCGATTTTTTTTATCTTTACTCACAAGTATTGAAACTATTATAATCTCCACAAGTGTTTGAGACAGCCTTTTATGTCCAACTCAATAAAATAATTTTGTGAGACAAATTTTCTAGTTTTATACATTTGTAGGAAGGACTACATAAAACGTTCATCCTAAATTTCTCGGGAAAATATTATTGCAACATGTGCATTTCTTCAAAACACTGAGTGATTCTTCAATTTTCTTTAACTGTGAATATGCTAGATAAAGATTTTCCGCAGGAAGAATACGGAATATCAAATCATATTTGTTTCACTACGAACTCAATCTCTTCAGTCAGGAATTGGACATATTTCAATTATATATCATTTAAAAAATGACTAAGAACCAACCGTGACCGTTATAGACGGAGAGTACGTTAATATGTGTCTTAATTAAAACCGAAAGGGAAAAAGGACGAACCAACGCTCGCAATTCCTAAGAGAATTCTAGATTGAATATGTCTCATCTGCTTTTATTAGCAAATTTGAATGGCGACTTTTTAGCAGCACTCTCTCATAATAGCCAATACAAAGGAGGGAAAAAACTGAAATCAAATCGAATCACATAGACTACGGTTTCTAATTATCTCCCTATATGCATTAATCGATATATAAGTCAATCATTGGGTCATCGTGATGTCTTATTCTGGATTTTCACTATTTAGTCCATGCTTTTACATTTCTTCAACAAGCATTTTTTACTACATGAAGATTTTGTCTCCAATCAAATATTCTTACATAAATTTTATTGGTTTTTATATTCTTTTTTTAGCCTCTCAAAAGACGGGAGGTTTAGCATCTTACTGTGTATTGTCAAAAGCGATCATTTTAGTTTTTTCCCTATCTGTGTATTAGGGTAGAAGATAATGTAATATCCCTTCATTTTTATTAAACGTACTTTGAAAAGAATGAAATAAATATTCCCAGAAGTTAGAATTTTATTAGTTCGTTTCAAAATTGAAAGATTGTAGTCGAACATAAAGGTTAGTGGGAAAACTTATGGAATAGTTAGAGAATAGCACAAAGTATGCAGAAATAAAACTAAAAGTTCCTTATATTTGTAGTGGTTGCTCATTTTCTCTAAGAATGATAATTCAGATTTAATTTATTCTTAATCCTAAATGAAACAGGAAGAATAAATAAATCATTTAACACCAAAAAAAATTATAATTGTAAATGAAATTGTCAAAAGCATTAATTTTGCTTACCACCTAATTTGGATATGAAACTAGTTTTCATGTTGCTCACATCACATTTCATTCAATCCTTCTGATGATTTTTAAATCCACCATAAAGTGAAATTTATGAGTAAGTGGTGACCATCGAGTTAAAATAGGTCTCTGCAAATGTTTATCAACCAGTTTCAATAATAATCAAAAATAATCTTCTTTCCTTTTCTTTTGTATTTCTTGCCAGAGAAGCATATTCATATGTTAATGGAGTCTTCCGAAAGCAGCAACTTTCATGTTCCCTTTTTTGATACGCTATTTTTTACTTACTTTACTACTTTTCCTTAAACACTGTAAGATAAAATTCAGTTTAGAGGTATAAAATTCTTTGAAGCCACAAAATAAATAAAGGATATGAAATATGTATAAATATGAAAGTTCTCAGTTCTTCAGAAAACTCACATTCTAATAATTGTTTTCTTTAAAATCTATTAACATTTTGCACATATTTCTTAAGTAGAATAACGTAATTAATTTTCGTTTAGAATGACTGCCACTTTTATAATTCATAAATCATTAATTTTTCAGGGAAAATCCGAATTCATCGGTCGCACTATAGCCAGACCACATGTAAAATTTTCGGATGAGCCGTACTGCAAACCCGAATTTCCACCTCAGTTAGAATGGTATGATATTTACAGGGGATCTGAGCAAGCTGGTGAACTGCTCGCTACGTTTGAGCTTCTTCAGGTAAGAAATTTGTTGATATTAAATTCGACAATTTCAATCCCATTTGTTCTGCTTATACCTCTCTACTCTACCATCTGACAAAATGGTCCAAAAGACCAGATTATTTCCTATGGCCCAAAGACCAGATTATGTTAATGTAGAATCTTTCTGCAAATAAGGATATAAATGTTTCGGTACAAGTCTTTTATAATATTTTATGCACTACACAACACATATGTTATCGATTTATTAACGACAGTTACGCATTCTGGAAGGCTTTGGTGAAAGGTGTCACTTTCAGTTACTTTCGCAAAGTAAGACAATTAATGAATTTTGTTTTAAGCAGTAATTTGATACCGAAACAAAATATTGTTTTACTTTCAGCATGGCAATAGTAACATTGAACATTGTCTTCTGCTCAAAAATAATACTATGACAGTAAAATATGTTATAAGCAAATGTCTTGATCCCCGATTCACACGAAGGTTCAGAAAGCCGTGCTTACGAATCTCGGTACAGTTAAACATATGTTCGATTCTAAAATTAAACTAAATATTATTATTAAACTTCGTTTTTGGATGAATAATATTATCGGTTTTGTTTTTATAATAGAAATCTTTGTAGATGTTATATTAATTACGAAAGTAGGGAATATATGAGAGTATTCTTAAATTTCAAACAATTAAAACAAATCTTAATTGATATTTCGTTCTAATTTCTTGCCGACAGCTCTCTGAATCAGACGAAAAGGGTGCGGTTCCTGACTTGCCTAAACCTAAAGAAAACGTCTGGAGGTCAGACAGAGGTCCTATCCTTCCAGTACCGGCAGTTATACGACCGACGCTTTCCAAGTACAGAATTGAGGTAAGGAATTAACATCTAATGGGAATAGTTAATTCTCCGCGGTTTGTCAGACATAAGGCTAATAACCAATTTTGGACCATATGAAATATGGTTTGGTTTTATTTATTTATTTTTTTATCTAATTTTACTTTAAAGAAATCTTCCTCAGATTCGCAGCGAATTTCTGCAAGATCTTCTTGCTTTGTTTTTCTTTTCTCCTTAAATGTAATTCCCGTGTCTTGCCCATCAAACCGTTCAGTAACCGGTCTGGCCACGAGTACGGGGTAAGAGACGGCATTCTGTTCTGTATACGACTATCTAACCCTTAGCTCCTTGCAACATCTTCGATTAAATCTTTGAGAATTTTCAAAAAAAATTACGAGGATATATTTTGGAGACCGATGAATAGTTTAAAAATGTCTCATGTCTTAAAAATTCACATTATAATTTCTTACTAACTAGAATTTTAGAAAATTATTCAACATTGATCAAAGAAATTCGAATAAAATTTTTGTGGCTCTGCGTCGTTTGTAACATACTAAAGATTATGATATTTTAGGTTTACTTAACTAAACATTTACGACGGCCAGATTTTTTTTGTAATTAATTTTCGGGATAAAGAAGACTATACGGCTCCAAATTTTTAATTTTTAATTGTTTTGTAATGAAATTAAGTAGTAAAAGTATCTCTGAGATCACAAAATGCTCTTATTAAAATCACTCAAGTAATAGATAAATTTTGGCTGTCATATGATTAATTCTAAATTTCGAATTCCATAAGTTACAGAAAGTGATACTGAGATAATGACTTTCGAATTTAATATTCAGTAAATTTATAGTGTTAAAATAGGTTTTCGAGCAATATTTCTACGGTTTGTTATCACATATCTCTCTTATTCTCAGGTTCTCTTCTGGGGTCTTCGAGAGCTAAAACGTGTTCATTTGATGACTGTGGACCGTCCTCGAGTTGACATAGAATGTGCCGGCCACGTACTCCAATCTTCCATTATATTGAATTACAAGAAGAATCCGAATTTCTCGACTCCTGTCAAGCATTTTGACGTGGTAAGTAATTAAACTGAAAACTGAATTATAAATCAAAGTTTAACTTATAATCGATGAGGCATTTGGGTCATTTCATTGCAAAAATAATCATTTAGCATCACAATCAACAAGAAAATATAATAAATAAATACAAGTATAAAAAAATGACTTAATTAAGCAATTCTCAGCCTGTGGGGCGCCCCCTAGGGGGAGTGATAAAACTAAATGGGGTGCGCGAGCTTATCGAAAAGAAAATATTATTTAAAAAATGATTAATTTACTGAAAGGATAATAAAACAAAAGTAATAAAAAATAAAATACACATTTACATTGATATAATACACTTATAAATAGAATTGTATCAGTACTGCGCAATGA
>BGPR01042806.1:0-13139 GCA_013235015.1 Araneus ventricosus
ACTCAAAAATTCGCTTAATTTTTTTAAAATTAAAATTTTAAAAAAATTAAGCGAATTTTTGAGTTTTTCCTTAATAACTGCCGAAAGTTCTACCGCAGAAAAATCATTTTTACACCATCTGAAAGTGCAAAAAATTACCTTCTCAATGATATCAATTAAGTTGGCGGACAATCTTTTCTCTAATTTTAATAGCCTTTTTAAAATCTATTTTGGCATAATTTACAACAACGTTTCATTGTTGCAGCGCATTTGAAACCGTTTTCATTGTTTAAGCAAGTATTTAATTGCGTGTTTGTCTTTTAGTGTTGAAATGCGAAGTAATATCTTGATACATTTTCTTTCATATTCAATTTCATGAAAGACTTTATGGAATCTGTAAATCAAGCTCTCTAAGACATTATGTATATTAGGAAACATATTCAAAAAGCTGAATGGTTATGGTTGCTACGTTTTCATTATTTTAAGCACGTTTAAATTAAGTTAAAATAAACTGGCCACATAAATGCGCTGCACCATTTTAAAGTTAAAATAGATTATTTTTTGCAAGAGAAATAAGAAAGTGAAGATGGCGCCAGCAATGTGCAATTAGATGTTGCATGACATGGTCAGTTATTAGACTCCATTGAGGTCATTTATGTAGGTAATGAACAGAACAGGTATAAGGCCATTCATTTCCAGAATAGGAAGTTTAAAATTACATTGTAAAAGCAGCCATGAATGTAAAATTATAAAAGATTCAGTTAAAACCATATTTCGGGCGAACAAGCTGGTCGCCGAAGGCGACTAGTTATATATAAAAATATTTTTTAAAAATTATTAAATTTAAATGAATAAACTGTACAACAATTTAATTCATATGATCGTAAAGGTAATTTTGCATTTTTTGGTGGTGTAAAAATTAATTTTATTTTGCAAATACTTCGCAAGTTATTATGGAAAAATGCCGAAAGTTTGCTTAATTTTTATATAATAGAAATTCAAATAAAACCTTCAATTACATAGCCCCCAAGCTGCACATTAACAACCAACAAAGTATGCTTGAGCCAAATTTCGTAAATCTAAGTCCATCAGTCTACCCTGTAGAGCGCTAACACGAACATTATTATTAGTAGAAATATAAAGCAGATTTTCTGTCTGTGAGCATGTGTTCTTCAAACAATTTTATTTATTCATTAATATTTCGTCCAACATTGATGAAATTTGACTCGTTAGGAACAAGAGAAAAATCTCAATTAGTTTATTAAAGTCCAAATGTTGGGTTTTTCCCGTAATATCTTTCAAAAACATAATCGCTTAGAAATTACTTTTACACAATCTCAAAATAAAAAAAAATTAATATATGTCTTTCAATTGTATCAAATTATCTGTTCCCATTTTTCCATTCTTTAACAAAGTTTTAAAAATTGTTTTTTATGATTTGCTACAATGTTTCAATTTTTGTCATGAAAATCAAACTTAAGGGATTAACTTTATTGTTGTCGTAATACTAAGATAATGTAAAAACTATGGTTATCCAACTTAAGTACAATAAATAAATCAACTCCAAAGTAAATTTCCACTTACTCGCAGGTTGATCTTATACACTTCTTAAAATATGTTTCTCAACTCACGCTCATTGAATGAAATGTTTTTTAAAAATTGCAGTTTAATGTTTTGTTTATAGTGAAATATTTTCTCACATCAGCGGAAAATGTATATATAATGTGTATTAGAAGACAACTTCATATTTTAGAAAAAAATTAGACTTTGCTTCACCAAGAACGATAATAAATGACTTTTCATGTCTTTTGTAAAATTAGTATTTGTCACTTGTTCCCATTCTGCAATTAATGATTCAAATGTATTTTGCATGTTATTACTTTTACACGTTATTATTGCTTCAATATACACATTAACACATCTTCTAAGTAAGCTCATCTGAAAAACATCCAGTAACGCATCTTTTAGGGAAGGTCATCTTTAAAATATCCATCGATGTATCGCCTACGGAAGCTTGTCTTTAAAGCCTCCCGCTAAGCACATCTATCAGAAATACCACTAAGCACGTTGTCAGGGTCTCCAGCCCCGCGCATCGTAGCAACGAGCATGAAAGCTCCCCTTTCTCCCGGGAGGGTTTAAGGAGGTGATGGAGGCAATTCGTACGTCCCCAGGAAGTTTCGTGCTGTGTGGGACGTTACCCCATAGTTCTTCCGTCCAAGCATCCTATTGTGACGAAGCTGATTCTCGGAAAACATTTGGAACTTTGTCACGCTGGTGTACAAACAGTGATGTCTACAATACAAAAATATTGGATTTTGAAAAGTAGAAAAACTGTGAGGAGAGTGCTGAGTGAATGCATCATCTGTTAAAGATTCGCTGTTCGACCTTTCATGACACTTACTCTACCTCTGCCTGAAGATAGAGTCAGAGAAGCACGGATTTTTGAAATAACGGGCGTTGATTTGTGCGGCCCTCTTTTTTTAAGAGATGGGGCAAAATCCTGGATTGTACTGTTCACTTGTGCAGTTTTCCGAGCAGTACACTTGGACCTCGTTATCTCTTTGTCTACAGAGAATTTCATACTCGACCTTAGAAGATTTATTTCACGAAGAGGCCGTCCTAGCACTATATATTCAGACAACGGAACAAATTTGGTCGGAACATCTAATGAGCTAAAGAACATTGATTGGAAGAAGTTGAAAGATCACGGCAGTTTGAAGAGGATTAATTGGAAGTTGAATCCACCCTCTTCACCTTGGTGGGGCGGATTTTGGGGACGACTTATCGGAATGCTCAAAATTATCCTCAGAAGAATCTTGGGGAAAGCTCGTCTAACATATGAAGAGCTTTACACTATTGTGTGAGATTCTGAGAGTGTAATTAATTCGAGACCATTGACGTACTTATCGGAAGATCAGGAGGATCTTGTTGCTCTTACACCAGCAATGCTTCTACAAGAAATTAAAGAGAATGGAGTTCCAGACTTAGATGTGATTGATTCTCAAAGAATGAATCGAAGATTTGCTTATCGACAAAGGTTAAGACAAGAATTAAGAAAACGTTTTTGAATAGAGTACTTAGGCCAATTGAGGAATTTTTCCCAGTCTCAGAAGAAAAACGTTATCAAGGAAGGTGACATCGTATTGATTGGTGAAACTAATTCGAAAAGAATCTATTGGCCACTTGCTAAAGGGATGAAGCTTATCCCAGGCAGAGATGGTAGAGTACGAGTAGTGGAAGTGTCGACGGGAGGTGGTTCTTTCTTACCACCAATTCAGAGACTTTATCCATTGGAAGTAAGTGGAGCTGATAGGACAGTTTGGCAAAAGCGAAATACCAAGACAGTAGATGAGAGAGTTTGAGTTCCAGTATCAGCAATAGGAACTCAAAGGTGGGAGTGTGTCGCGATTCCTCTCCCAACGAGTGACGTAACTGGACGCTTGAACTTTTCCACCAATCCAGAGCAGGCATCTTCAGCCAGGACTCTTTTGAATATTATTCGAGAATTCGTGGGAAAATAACCCAAAGACACATAATATGTGTAAATGAACATTCGAACTCTCTTGAATGTGAAATTATGTATATAATCAAACTTTTCTTAATGTGTATATTTTTAACCCGTTCAGGACCGTCATCACATATATGCGATCTCACTTTCCGTTCGCTCTGGCCCGTCATCACATATATGCGATCTCTCTTTCCGTTCGCTCTGGCCCGTCATCACATATATGCGATTTCAACTTGGAACGTTTTATTTGAATTTTTAAACGGCGCTAGATGGCGGTAAAGTCCGTTACAATTTTCGAATAATATTTCACGGAGTGTTGACCTTCAGTATGCACTTTCGGTTCCGGATTTTTTTTGTTGGATGAGGGCTATTTGATTATGTAAACAACTGCGCGTGTTAGGATTGCGCATTTAAGGATTGCGCAATTAAAGCGTTATGATTAAGCAATTAAAGAGCTATGATTTATTTTGCGGTGGATTTTTTTTATATTTTGATGGCACGATGAAAGGATGGAATGTTTATTGGTTAGGGGTTGGAGTAGAAATTATCGTTTGCAGTTTGGAGTTCGCTAGACAGTCTTTTGTATTTTTGGGGTAAATTGTATTTTAGTTCAGTTGTTTTTTTAAATATCATGAAAATTTTATTACATTATATTCGGATATACTATCAATGATAATAAATTGTAAATTTCAGCGTATTTACTTGCAGTAATAATTTTATATGAATTTTTTAATAAAATTAGGCTTAACGGGAAAAATCGCCCGGTCCCGTGCGTACGCATCCTTCCGGAGCTCGCGGGCTTGGGGAAGCGCTTCTTTCTCCTTTCGCTGGTCCTGAACGGGAACCTTTATCAGCATGTAAATAACCATTGTTTTGTTATAGTTGAATGGAAACAGTTTGTTGACGCTTGCTTGGGGAGAATGTAAATAAGCAGAGGAGATTTCGCCACCATCAAATAAAGACGTGTTCGTTTCAGCGGCATTCTCTTCCTTTGCATTGGAATATGGATTCAATAATTCTATTTCAGAAAGCGGATCCCCAGCTCTCAACAGCGCTCCTGGCCCGTGGAAACTGAGGTAGGCGAAATTTATTTAATTTGTTGATTTTACGTCTAAAGTAATGTGACAACAAGAATCGAAATTACCAGAACGACTCTGATCAACAATCTAGGAAACGGGAGACTAGTTCAAGGACACGGGACAGCTCCATTGAGGGTGAAAGAGGGATATTGAAAGTTTTTCTAGTGAAGTGGACAGTGTGCGGGGTGGGGAGGGTGGATAAATGTTACACTTCCTGGATGAAATGCACAGAATGACAACGATTTACTTGGAGAGTTAGGCGACTGTAAAACCAGTTGAAGGTCATTTATTACCATAAAATGTGTTAAAAGAAAGAATAAATCTGAAATGTTCAGAAATCTTTTGAGAAATAGGGAGAAAAAAATATTGGGTCACAAGAAAAAGTTCGTTAAATAAAGAATGCGCTTCGCTATTTGGAGGTTATTTTACGAAAAAATTCGCAAAATGTTCTTGGCTCCAAGGAAAAGTTCGCAAAATAGAGGTTCATTAAACAGAGGTCCGACTGTAACATATTTCGTCGCTTAACCAGCAACACCAACTTTTTCACTTTTTTAAAATTTCCAAGAGGAAGAAAATACTCAATTTTTCAAAAACAATAACGATTATTTCTGAATTTTTTCGCCTCTAGTAGGAACATGCCGTCTCATGTTCACATCAGACGTTTTAAAAATTCAGAAATATTTGTTATTGGTTGCGAAAAATAGAGTATTCTCTTCCTCTTTGAAATTTCAAAAAATTGAGATAGCTGATGTTGCTTGTAAAGTGACGATTTGGTAACAAGAAGCTCCTTACAACTGCTTACTAGAAGCGTGAAAAATAAACTCAAAATATGAGTTAATTCTGTCCACTGAATCCGAATTCCATTAAGTTGAGGGTTTAATACGCCTTTTAAATTTACTTTCTTTATGGTTTCAATACATAAGTCAACTGAACACGGAAATGTCGATAAATTTTCCATTGAAATGTAATGTCAGCTTTCATGTGTTATACAGGGTGGTTATAATTGGTGACGTAGGAAGGTGGATGCGGTTGGTTCGGGCCGCACTGGGGACCAGCTCTGAGGAAGGTGACAAAAAATTGCCGGTTTTGTCTTAATGCGCCTTTTTGTTCCATAAAATAACAAGTCAAATAATTTGCATGGTCTTTAACAATCTCTAATTGATGAAAATTGCGAGTGAACGATGTGATGCTGTAAAGATTTAGTATTATTGTGTGGTGCTGGCGATTAAGTAAGCAAACAACCGGTCCTGTGACTCACTGTCTCATCCCTGCCACATATATAAACGCAAAAAGTCGTTCTGTGTAACAAGATGATATTTTTGACCCGAATATCATAGTAATATAGTCGGCGCGAAATGTTTTAGACAGTAGGTTGCGTAGGTATTTTCCTCTCTAGAACCGACTATAAAATAAACATGGATCAAATGAGTGAAATCATTCGTTACGTTCCCATCGAAAACAAAAAAGTTGAAATAAAGCAGCCATTTTTATGTTTTTTTCAGCTCACGAGGAAGAGAGCCGTTGACATAACGGAAGATATTTTGAAGGTTATTGAACGGTACGGTTTAGATATAACGATTTGACTAGGAAAAGGATAAGACAATGCTTCTACAATGGCTGGAGTGCATTCAGGAGTTCAAACAAAGATTTGATAACTTAATCCTAAAGCATTGTTTGTACCCTGTACAAACCACTCTATCAATCTGTTTGGAATACGCTCGTTAGTAGGGGAAAAAAGAGAGTTTCAACTCAGGGGATCATCGGATTTTAAGATTTGAAATTCCCGCGCTTTTTCGAACACCATCTATTGAAAAGATGTTTAACTAAAGATTTTTAAATTAGAAAAAAGTTTTACGTGTGCTGCCATCTAGTGTCAATAATATTTTTAAATAATTAATTTCTCATGTTTTTATTTCATTATGTATAAGGGTGGATTCGAACTCGACAAAAGATAATCATGATTGACCGATTTTCTCGTGTTCTAACCGTTCAACCATGGTTACCTGCTTCACGTATGTTATAAATCTATTTTAGAACTTGAGGTTTCGAACGCCATCTATCGAGAAGATTTTTAAAAATTTGAAAAAAGGTTTCACGAGGGTTCCATATAAGCATAATAATTTGATACTTACAATCCTAATTTCCTTTTTCTCTGTTTTTAGAGACTGAATTTTCTCAGCTTTTGAACAGAATTTCATCAATTAGTGTTAAACTTTCAATCTTATTCTATTTTTCGATATGCTCATTTTTCTTTTTTCGTTATCGAATAACGTTTTTCATTTGTTTTCAGGAAAATTTCAAAACTTGCGCATTTTCTGTTCTTAAATAACAAAAAGTTTATTTAGTCGCTAATTCTCATAAAATCTGTTTCTTAATTAAATCAGTTTTTTAAGAATAATTCTTCGAATAATCCAACTTGGATTTATTTTTCTTTCATCATTCAACTTTCCTCTTCGCTTCAAGCTTATTTTTCCACCAACAAACACAATTTTAGAATATTCTAACAATAACATACAAGAGCACTAAAAATCACTTAGTTTGAATAAGTTCACTTAAAATTCCGTTTTCAACTGTTTCAGGAATATCAAAACGCTAAACTCTCTTAAAGTTAGATGGAACATCGACGAAATAGCTTCATTATTATTAACCATTAAAGAACACTTTTTTTCTGTTGAACATATAACTTATCTATAAAGACATTGCAATTTACTTCGAATGACGCTAAAAAGGTTACATTAAAAGTCACAAATGCATTGATTCATCACAAATCATTTTATCTTAAAAATTTAGGGATCATTCATCATACTTAACTCTAAAACTATATAACACATTCCACTAATCTAAAATTTTCGTCTATTAACTGATTAAACATATCTTTGTTTCGATACTTAAAAAAATTTCGAGTGATTTCTGCTTTTACGAACTTATTTTGACTTTCTTCTTAATTCCTTATTTCTTTTAATCTTATATTATTTCACAAACTATTTATTCTATTTCATTAATTATATGTATTTTCTCTAACTAATTTTTCTTGCATGACTGAAATTCATTTTCGATTTTTTAAAACACATTTCTTCGAATGATGAAAACGATCATAGAATATTCTATCAATGACATAGAAAAATAAAAATCTCTTTGGTTTGAATAAAATAATGAAACTCATGTTTTACATTCTAATTCCTCTTCACATTGATCAAATAAATAAATTTAATCTCAACAATTTTAACCACCAAAGAAATTTTTTCTGCATGCGTGAAGACTGTGTGTGTGTGATTTACTTCGAATAACGATAAAAGAGTTGCCACGTTTGTGTGTGTGCTTGATTCTCTTTCCAACAGATTATCTTTGAGAATATTCCAGATAGATAATTCTGATCATTGCTTACTCTGTGTCAATCCTACATGAATCCACTCTACTTTTGAAAAAATATATTTCTTCCAATGATGAAAACGATCTAAGAATATTCTATCAATGACATAGAAAAATAAAAATCTCTTAGGTTTGAATAAATTAATGAAATGAAACTCATGTTTTACATTCTAATTCCTTTTTTTACATAGATCAAATAAATTTAGTCTCGACAATCTTAACCACCACCAAAGAACTTTTTTCTGCATGCGTGTTTAATTCACGAAGACTCTGTGTGTGTTTGTGCATATGTGTGTGTGTTTGTGCATGTGTGTGTGTGTTTGTGTGAAACTCATGTTTTACATTCTAATTCCTTTTTACATCTATTAAATAAATTTAGTCTCGACAATTTTAACCACCAAAGAACTTTTTTTTCTCTGCATGCATGTTTAATTCACGAAGACTCTGTGCGTGCGTATGTGTGCATGTGCGCGAGCGTGCGTGTGTGTGAGAGATTTATTTCGAATAACGATAAAAGAGTTGCCACGTCTGTGTTTGCTTAAAATTCACTCTACTTTCGAAAATATTTTTTCAATGACGATTGCAATTATTAACAAAATATAATAGCAATCATATTAAAATTCTCTATGTTTGATTAAGTTTTACGTGCATAGTGAAATTTGATAAATTGTGATAAAATTGAATTTAAAATTTCAATTTTCTACCAGTTTCGAAAATTCCAAAACATAAAAACTATTTTAAAGCCGACTGTTTCAGATGAAGATCTGTTCCAACTTACTTAAATAAACCGCATTCATACACTTCGAGATTGAATTTCTTTTCTTTCACTTAAAACCTTTATGAAAAATATTTCAGAGTGTTTTTACACATTCAAATTTTTCTCGGCTTTTGAACAAAATTTATTGAATTGCTCTTTCAATCCTATTTTATTTCACCAACTGATTTTCCATTTTCATTATATATATATATATATATATAACAAATACGAAACAAACATATCAGAAATGTAAAAGCAACATATACAAAATAAACATTCAAAAAACAAAATGTCAAGAAAACAATCTGCGGTAAGAAAAAGCCGAAAGTGGAATATATATATAAAAGGGGAAGATAAAATAAAATAGAAAAATATAACACAAACGCAACGAATGCGCAAAAATGCTGCAATTCAAGAAGATTTGAGGAGAATATATCAATATCATGAAAGTCAAAAAATATTAAAATAAAAAGGAGAAACTGTAGTAAATCGTTAAAAGCGTATAGATGCTCATCAGGGTAAGTAAAATCTATACGAACCGTTAAAAAATTAGTGAAATCATAATGTTTTCTGCGAACAGTGTTGGCATATAGCTAAAAAACACTGTCCTTTACCCCGAACATTATGATATACCAAGAATTTGAATGAAATACAAATAAAAGAAATGAAATTACTAACCTAAAACTGAGAGATGCTACCAACGGGAGACGCGACAAAGGGAATAACTGAACGCGTCATGTAGTGACCGGATGTTTACGAAGATATCAAGTTACTTCTGAGGTTGGGGGAGTTTCGATGAAGATTAGGAAATCGATGGGAAAAAAAGGATGAAAGCGAACTACATTGAGGAAACGATGAAGATTAAAGAAATGACGAAAAAAGGAAAGGAGTGTATTTAAAAATTAATGTGTAATATAAAAAATATAAGGTGTATATAAAAATTAAGGGATGATGATAAAAAGGAAAGGAGTGTATTTAAAAATTAAGGTGTAAATAAAATTAATGAAAGATGATAAGAAAGGAAATGAGTGTATTTAAAAATAGTGTAACTAGTGTAGTTAAAAATTAAGGTGGAAACGGTAAGTGTTAAATAATCTTTGAATTTGAAATCCGTTAATAAACGACTTAAAGATGCGTTTTCGAGGTAATCACATTAGACCTGTCTGGCTTGAGAGACCCTACCACAGTATAAGAACTGCGCCAGCATAGCTCTAATATGCAATCCTGTGCTTACATCTTAAAGCCATTAATTAAAGGTTCGTAGAAGGAGGTAGGAATTTCATTACTATTAAGGTTATTTATAAGGTGTTGAATTTGTTTCTTGATTGAATTTTTATCGCTGCAGGTTTTGTTAATTCTTATGAGTTGATTAATGATAGTGTTTTTGTAGATTTTAGAAGATATATTAGAGTTCCAAAAAATATATCTATTGACATTGAATTTAAACTCGTTTCTTTTGTCATAAATATCAATTTTTAAAGTATTTTCATTATCAATAATTAAGTCCAGAAAAATAACTGGATCTTGATAGCTATTGGTTTGTATTAATTTAAGTTCATTTGGATATAGAGTATTTTTAGTTGTATTGAAATCTTTATGGTTAAAAATAATGAGGTCATCAATGAATCTAAAGACTGAATTCGAATTAATAGCGATATTCCGTTCAAAAAAGAGTAGAAATAAATTGGCAAGAAGAGAAGAATAGTTGGTCCCTTGTGGGATGCCTTTAATTTGCTGAAAGATATTTTCCCCGTTGAAAATAAAGTTATTGTAAATACAGTAATTTGTAAGATCTTTCCACAATGTTATTGGGATGTTAAGTAAGTTTTTTAGGTCGTAGAAATAGTTCATTAAGACTTCTTGTAATTTATCTAATGGGATGCTTGTGAAGAGGTCTTGAAAATCATAGGTTTCTATTGTATCTATTTTATTATTTTTAAGGAATTCGATAACTTTATTATTGTTTTTAATTATCCAGGTAAAATTTTCGTCTTCAATAAACTTGAGGATAATGTTCAGATATTTGGAGAAGATTATTCCAGGTTTATACATATAGGTGTTCGTACCGCAAGTAATGTATCTAAATTTAATAGGCTGTTTATGGAACTTAGGATAGATGACAATATACGGAAGGTTGTTATTTACATTGTGGCATCCAATTTTTTTGTTTAAGGCTAAGATTTTTTTCTTAATAGTGATGATATTGGATTTACACTGCTTAAAGGTTTCTGAAGACTTTAGTTCCGTATCTAATAGTTCAAGATAAAATTTCTTGCAAATTAATGCGTAGTTGCCGGCTGCCTTGTCAATAGGGGTTATAATGAAATGTTGTTGCAGAGTTTCGATGCTTTCCTTTATACTACGTAATTCTTAGGTGCCAATTCTTGCATTGATTAGTCTGTAATTGCTTTTTACGAAGTGTTTAAAGTTGAAATAAATATTCCATTTCCATTCGGTGAAAAACTGCACAGGTGTGTCAAATTTATGAGCTACTTTAAGGCAAAAATTATCAAGGTCATTGAGAAAACTTTTTAGTATGTGTTTTAACGAAATTTTGAAAATAGGACGAAATTTGGTACCTTTATTCATTATCGACCTTAATTCTTCGTTTTCAATAATATTAAGGTTGCCAGTAAGGATGTGTTTATGAAAAGGGTCCACATAATTTTTATATTTTTCTTCATTGCAATGACATGGAACATTGATTCTATTCGTTTCTATATTTTTACAAAAAGAATTATAATTGAAGACCCTTCTTCCAAATGTTGTGTCATATTTAAGGCATTTGTTTATTTCAATATTTTTTATTGGGGATAAGTTAGAATTTTCTTTAAGTGCAGAGTTTAATTTAAATTTATCGAATATTGGATTTTTGAAGTTAATTGTCATATATAAATTGGTTTGATCTGACTTTTTCTTATGAAGCTTTGCAATCCTTGCCCTGAATAGATCATTGAGGAGAAGAAGAAAGTGTTGATTCTGTAAGTATGTAGAATATTTTCAAAAATATGGCAAAGTTTATTTTTAATAGAGAAGATGAAATTTTTTACGGGTTTGAAGTTAAAACTTTTATTGAAATCGTTTTCAATTGTTTTTATTTCTTGATAGAGCGAATAATTCAGTTCTTCTATTGATAATCTATTATAATTTTTCTTATTTTTACCGCTACCTCTGCAACCTCTTTTGTTTATGTTATAGATAGTACCGAAAAGTTGTGATGCATAACAGTTGTTAAGATTGATCAATTTATTTTGAAATATGTCATTAAGTCCAAATGGGGCAATAGTTTTCAGTTTTAGCATGTAGAAGTTTTCCATTTCTAATCTTGTTTTTTTATCTGGAATAATATCTAGCACATAAAGGCAAACTTTGCTGAAATCGTGCTTCTGGAAGTGATTGAATTCTATGTTGAATCACTAGATGTTATGCTTCACGATTATAACAATCTAGCTATGAAGACCTACACAGTTAGTATTAAATTTGTTTTATCATATTTCCTTTACGATTAAGAGATCGTGTTAAATCTTACATTCGTGACTAATTTGGACACGTCATAGATGATCCATGTCATGCTAATTTCTAGAATATTTAACTATGACTATCGTCTTGCATTGATAATTCTAATCACGCATTCTTTTTCAGCTATCATACATAGAAAAATCCCTTTATCTTAAATTTCAGTCTATTAATTGATATGTTTATCTTTATGTGTCACTTGATATTTTCTTAGAACTTCGAGAATATTCTTATGCCGATTAAAGGCATGAGTTTGTTTGCTTTTTTCTGTCTCCCTTTCACCCAATCACATTCGCAAATGATTAAGTTCTCACACAAGTTCAACCAATAATGTTACTGAACCCTTTTATCAATTTTTTAGGGTTTCCTTATAAATTTCGAAATTTCCTTCATGAATTTCCTCTACTTTGATTTTTGCCATTCTACTGTGTTTCCCGACTTTCTCTTCATCATGAAACGTGCATCATCTGAATCCGCTTCTTCACCGACTCCTGCGAAGAAACCCTCAACATTTAACAACACTGGTGGCTTTACTGCAGACTCTATTCCTCAACACCATTATCACCTCGGTGAGAACAACTATGCTGTGGTCAGTGATTTCGGGAATGTTTTAAATGTGCACATTCGAAAGTTCAAAACGAATGAAAACGGCAGAATCTTCCCAACCAAAAACGGTGTTAGTTTTTCACTTTACGTGTGGGAATCACTTGTTACGGAAATGGACAATTCATCTTTACCATCAGAGACTGGAAAAGTGGTAATCATCTGCGACACATTGTTTCTAACCAGTGCATGGATCGAAAATGTTCCCTGTGTCTCGCTTCAGCGATATGTCACGAAACAAGACTTTTCGAGACAGTTTCTCCCATCTGTGTGCCTACTCACCGAAACTGAATGGAACCAACTTCAGTGCATTAGGAAAAAGATCAGC
>BGPR01042807.1:0-13139 GCA_013235015.1 Araneus ventricosus
ATTTCAAGCACTCTTGAAATAATATCTAATTCGGATCGGAAATGGCATTCTCTTAGCCACCATTGAGTTTTCTCCCCAATTGCCCTGTGCAGCCACGTATTGAATATTTTGGAAGGGCGATAAAATATTTCCACTTAGTCTTATGAATATTTGGATGTTTTTTTTTATCATTTCTTGGGTGTCCTTCATATTACTGATTGAAGACCTGTTGATAATCAGACCTCATTATCTCGAGTACAGACACTATCTGCATATAGTCTAGAAACCGAAACATATAGTCTAACACAGAAAACTTTTAGTTGACCTTTATCTTTTGTTCTCACTTTTAAAATTTTCTAAAAAAATTGAGACATCCTTTTTGTTTGACAACTTTCACATTTGAATGTGAATAGCAAAAGATAGAGGTCGACTCAGTGGCGGCTCGTGAGGACAGAAACGAGGTGGGCTGCAAGATAATATTTATCAAAAGAATGCATTCTTTAAGAAGCTACTTTTATCTTTCAGTAGGCCAAATTTTTTAATTCCAGTGCCAGTTATGAAATTTCCTGCTTTTAAAACACATTAAATAACCAGCATACTAACAAAAAGTTAAGTGAATGTTGATGTGACGATTCTGATGACAAAAAAAAAAAAAAAAAAAAAAAATCAGACCTCCACATACACACTTCCCTCGATAACACTCTCCCAAAAACGAATGTCTTCTTCAAAAGAAATCTAGCCTTCTATCAAGAGAAAGCAAATAATCAATGAACCAGATGTGTTTCTGTCGACGCGACACAAACCGAAACCAAACACCATAAACAGCCAATGAGATTGCCACTTTGTGAGGGAGTGAGGAAAAAAGAAAAATAAATTAAACCTTTCTCTCATTCAGTTGGCTCCGTGCCAGCCAAAGCTCCTCGCCCTTGCAGCCCATAGCCCGTCTGAGTTATAAGGAGAAAGGGTTACTTTTTCTCACCGGATTTTCTGTTCCGTGAACGGATTTCGGAGGGAAGAGTACTTTGCAGCTCAGACCCGTGTTTCTCTTCGTTTGAATTCATTTTATGCCTTTTTTCAATTTTTTATTATTTTCTTTTTGAATTTTCGTAAGTCATTGAGCTCTGAGAGTGGAAGAGTAAGCAAATAAGATTAAAAACGAAAAATAATTTCAGGGGGTGCTGCAGCTCTGCGCAGCCCTAATGGACGAGCCGCCACCGGGTCGACGTTAAAACTATTGACATCAGTGGGGTGATACGTGAATTATATAAATGAAATATGACAGAATAAATATGAACTGTCTTGGCTCAACTCCACATGCATATAGATGTAGATGAGAAAATTTAATAATAAAGTTGAAATATTAAACATTTCTAGACGCGTGTGGCGTGACTGGCAAATTGACTTCCCTCAATAAAACTCGATTTTATGTAGAAAGTGATTCTCTGTTTTTTGCAAGAGAAAATAAAATATCATCATAGCCCTCGTGTTGCTTCAAAACGGGACGTAAATATAACTAAACTAAACTAAACTAAACTAAAAACTAACATTGCATCCTATCCAAACATTTACATTACACCGTTTTTACATATTGAATAAAAAAATACATCAAATGTTCTTCTTACCTATTTAATTAAAAACATTAAACTTCTTTTCTTATGAGTACTTTTTGTGTATTAAAAACAACATGAAATGAAACAGAATAAGATTACCAAATGAAAATCACTTAAAAAATATAATGTACAATGAATATTCTTATATATAAAATACACAAGCAAAGGGGGAGACAAGGATCCACAATTTAAAAACTGTTTCACACTTCGAAGAGGAAAGAAAAAAAAATTCCACCGGAGGCTATCTCTGCGAAACGGCCGCTGGAATTGAGGGTCGTAAACTTTCCTACCTTAATCAATTGTGACTGAAGTAGCTGTATGTGACTATTAACTGTATAGTCTATAGTGACTATTAGTCTACTGTGACTATGTGACTCTATCTATGTAACATTCTTCGTGTTTTCACTAACTTTGCAATTCGACTGTGACTAAACCGTACTTACAAGTTCTAAAATTATTTTTGCAATCTTCAATGTCTACCTTTCTCCGTTAAAGGGACATACGACTCTTAACATCAAAAAGATGTGGAAAAAATGTCGAATTCGATAAATTATATTTCTGAAACAATACAATTCACAAACTCCCCTTTTTTGGAAAAATATCCGTTGTTTCTCTTATAGTACAGACATTTTCAAACCTATATGTGGGTATGTATTTTTTTTGAGAGAGTAATAAATATGGGTATTATGTTTGGAGAAAAATGAGATAGTCACATTGCGCGCATGATTACGGATAAAATGTTTGTCTAAACACAATATTTTGGGTATCTAAGTAATCCAAAAAGCCTGTTTAAGAAACTGAACCTTAATTTATTAACATTTAAAATTAATTTCTATTTTATAGACCAATTTCAAATAAAAATGTTAAAAATTGTTAAAATTTCAGCTTTTCTAATCCCCAAAAAAAAACCTTCTTTGGAGAAAATATGTACAAAAAATGTTGTTCAAGTTGTAGAACTTAGCACAATACATATGTTTTGGCCCTTCGATAGCTCTGATTAACTCTCTGTAATTAATTGCTCACAATAAATCACAACACAAAAATTTTGCGGACTGTACTCTTCACCATTTTATTCAACTCTCCCTTTGTCTTGCAACGCTCAAGCGTCACTTCTACCTCTACACTGGCGACAGCAGCGCCCTTTTTCTGGTGTGGTCAGGCGTCGCACACAACATACCGCCCGCCTTGACAAATTTAAGAAAAATTTTCAACATATAAATCAAACAAGTTACACATGACTGATGATACTCATTACAACATAGTAGAAAACACAGTACACAATGAATTAACAATAATAAGAAGTTACTTAAATATAAAACAATACAATAAATTGTTGCACAAGCACATATAAATCAAACCCATAATTCAAGTAGAATCAAAAGGTAATTTAACAATTTTATTAACAGGTCGCTTATAGATACCTTTACTTGTTTTTAATGTAACTATTCTGGTTATATTATCTTTTCCTGGATGAACTTCAATTATTTTGGCAAGATTCCAGCTCAGCAATTTTGAATTATCATCACCCTTTACTAAAACTACTTCATTTTTCTTAAACTCCTTTTCTCCTTTATACCATTTAGGACGCGCTTGAAGACGATTTAAATAGTCTGAGGTCCATTTACTCCAAAATGTTTGAGCCAATTTTTGTACTAATTCCCATCTACTGAGCCTGTTCATTGGAGTTTCCTTAAAATGTGGCTCAGGAAGGGATGTTAACGATGTGCCCACTAAGAAATGAGCTGGAGTAAGAGCTAAATCATCATTGGGATCCTCGGAAAGAGGGCAAAGAGGTCGCGAGTTTAATACGGCCTCCACCTGGGTAATGATTGTGAAAAATTCTTCATGGGTTAGAATCGTATTCCCCACAACCCTTTTAAGGTGACCTTTTAAAGATTTAACCCCAGCCTCCCACAAACCTCCGAAGTGGGGTGTTGCAGGAGGATTAAAATGCCACTTAATACCCTCAGAAGCAAGAAAATCCTCAAAATTTTCTGCACTTTCTCTTTTAAATAGCCCTTTTAAAATTTTAAGAAGTTCATTGTTGGCACCCACAAAGTTAGTTCCGTTATCACTAAATATATCACTTGGCCTACCTCTACGAGAAATAAATCTTTTCAATGCACCAATAAAGGCTTCAGTACTTAAACTATTTACTATTTCTAAGTGTATGGCCTTAACTACAAAACATACAAAAATACAAATGTAACATTTATAAACTCTTTTCACTCTACCTGGGATTAATTTGATACTAAAGGGACCACAAAAATCCAGTCCAACTTTAGTGAATACTCTTGAGATGTTAACTCTGGCACTAGGCAGATCTGCCATCATTTGGTTTTTTCCTTTAGCGCTTACCTTTAGGCATTTTAAACATTTGGCAATTACTCTTTTGACTGTGGATCTGCCATTAATTATCCAAAATTGGGTACGTATGTTTGCTAACGTAGCCTCAATACCTGTATGAAAATAAAAGACATGAAAGTGGTTAATAATCAAATCACAAATAGGATTGTTGTTAGGGATTAACATAGGATGTTTTTGTTCTGCAGGTAGGTTAGAATGTCTTAGTCTTCCTCCAACACGAAGTATGTTCTTCTCGTCTAAAAATGGAGACAAATTTAATAAGTTACTGGAATTATGTAACTGTTGTCCCTTTTTAATACACTGAATTTCCTTTGAAAAATATACAGATTGCACATTTCTAACCAAACAAAATAAGGATGCAGATAATTCAGGTGCAGTTAAACTGCCAGTGGTTCTCTGCAATGGATTTCTTGCATTTTCCTTAAAACGCACACACCATGCAATGATTCTTTGCAGTTTCACAAACGAAGAACACCCATTAATAATAGGAAGTATATCAATATCCTGCATTAAGAGGCAAACTGAATCCCCTTGATTATTCTTTAGTTCCCTTTGGTATAATTCACTATTATGGATGTCGTTGCTATCACTAGCTAGGTTCACTAAGCGCTCTTGAAGGAAGGATGGGCCGAACCACCACAAATCACTCTGCTGAATTCTCTCTGGATCAAGTCCTCTCGATATGATATCGGCAGGATTTTGTTCCGATGGAACATGATGCCACTGATTTATTTCTGTACACTCTTGGATAAACACCACTCGGTTGGCAACAAACGTCTTTAAATCTCTCGATTCTTTTTTCATCCACGATATCACTATCGTGGAATCAGACCAATAGAAAACTGATGTTATATCCATTTTTAATCCCCTCTGCACCTTATCCATTAATTTGGTGAGTAGGACGGCACTACATAACTCTAAGCGAGGAATGGTTACCTGCTTAATCGGCGACACACGAGATTTACTCGCGACTAGCTTCACTTTCACCTCTCCAGCTGCAGTGACTGTCCTGGCGTATATTGCAGCACCATATGCCTTTTCAGACGCGTCACAGAAACCATGAAGCTCAGTCACTACAGCGCTTTGAATCACTATGCACCTTTCAATGTTGATGTCGTTTAAATTCATTAGAGATTTCACAAACTCTTGCCATTCACAAGCTTCTTTCTCAGGAAGCCTTTCACTCCAGTCAATTTTGAGCAACCACAATTGCTGCATGAAAATTTTTGCTTTAGTGATCACTGGGCCAAGCAATCCAAGTGGATCAAAGAGTCGGGCGATAATTGATAAGACCGACCTTTTAGTAGGATGAGCATTTTGCTCCACTTTCACCTTAAAGGTAAAACAATCAGTTCTAGCCTTCCAGGCAATCCCTAACGTTTTAATTTCATCCGTTGATGAAAAGTCATACTCATTTTCCGTGGTTGGGATAAGCTCGGAAGTATTCCCACACCATTTGTGTAATGACATCTGAGCAGTTTTTAGAATGTCAATAAGTTGGTGTTGCAAAGTTTTTGCAGCCTCTAATGTATTAGCTCCACTTAAAACATCATCCATGTAAAAGTCATTACACAGGACTGACGCAGCGATAGGAAAGTTTTTTCCCTCGTCAATGGAAATCTGTTTCAGCGTTCGCATTGCAAGGTACGGAGCACTAACCGTTCCGTATGTGACGGTATTAAGTTGGTACGTCTTGATGGGCTTGTTGACATCCTCTTTCCACAAAATTCTTTGAAGCTTTCGTTGACTCTCATCTATATTTATCCTTCGGTACATTTGACGAATATCTGCAGTGAAGGCAAAGATGTGCTTCCGGAATCTTACTAACAATGTAAAAAGGTCGTCTTGTATAACTCCACCGTTATACTGAATAGAGTTCAGCGATTTTCCACTAGTAGTCAATGTGGAAGCATTAAACACAGTTCTTAATTTTGTTGTACTTTTTTGAGGCCTGTAGATGCCATGGTGAGGCATATAATATGTCACATCAGGTTCAACACTCTCCCTGATTTCAGTCATATGCCCTAAATCTTCATACTCTTTCAAAAAATCACGATACAATTTTAGGTACTCTTGGTCTCTGGACAGGCGAGTCCATAGCGATGCGAGTCGGTTTAGAGCAATATCCCTAGAATTCCCTAGACATGACCAATGCTCTTTAAATGGCATAGTCACAGTATATTTTCCTGTCTTATCTCTCCTATGCGTCCGCGCATAATGTTCCTCACATATAGCATTTTCTTTACTTTTAGGTAATTCATTTCCAATTTCCTCGATCTCCCAAAATTTTCTCAAATTTGAATTTAATTCTTCTGCCCCACATATTAAACCGCAATAATTGGAATTTAATTTATCTGGGCTCGAAATGCTACCTCCTAGAATATACCCAAATACAGAGTCCTGTAACGTCAGGCTCGCATTTTTTGCATTTAATTTTCCCGGCTTTATTATATCATAAAAGTATTCAGCACCAATTAAAATATCAATTTTTCCCGGAACATTAAAGTTAGGATCCGCAAGTTTAACCGACTCTGGGATCTGCACACGCGCATCGATTTTTTGATTTGGTATTAAATCCGTTATTTTTCGTACTACTAACATAGAAATATTTCTTTCAAAACTTTTATTTCCATTCGCTAGAGTTGCCGAAACACTACGATTAACTACCATCGAGGCATTATTAATGCAAGAGATAGATTGATTGATTTTTTCACTTTTTAGTTGTAATCGCTGTAAGCACTCATTACTCATTAAGCATATTTGAGATCCTACATCTAATAAACACCTCACTTCCTGCCATTGCGAACATCTGTCTTTTACTAAACATTGTACAGTAGACAAGATTACATTCTTTTTATTTTCGACTAGATTGGTAGCAACGAAAGGCGTAACCCACTCAATGGGGGAGACATTTGACCCTTGCTCAGTATTTTTTTCCCCCGACTGCGAATTATTTACGACTTCCGTGGCTCCGGCATTCGTAGACGAAACGTTTGTCGATTCTTTCGGAAAATGGATTAATTTGTTGTGAGCTTTGCCACAGAAACAATTCCTATACGAACATTTTTTAACGCTACAGTTTGGTGATAAGCATTTAAAACAAACGTTTTTATTTTTGACTACCTCAACACGTTCATGAACAGAAAGTCTCTTAAACTGAGGGCAAGCGTATAGCGGATGATTTTCATTCTTTCGACATAAATCACAATTCTTATTTTTCATCTCATTGAAAAATACTTTTGGAACAGTTTTAGCGGTTTTAAAATTATTGCTATAAATTTTTGGTTCCTTTCTCGTCTCATTTAGGCGCTTACCTCTCGATGTGAAATATAAGTCGCATTCTTTTCCTAACTCAACCGGCTTAAACCATTTCTCGTTTTGACGAACATTAATATGAGCAGCTGTTTCTCTATCTAAAGTCTGAAATAATTTATCAGATACCATCAGTTGCTTTAAGGTTTCGAAGTCCGTCACTCCTCTCAATTTTAAATAATACTCGAAACTCGTAGTGAGACGCGAAGCGAATTGCATATGTGTTTCGTTTTCCTTAGACGCATTTCTAAAATTCTCTAATACTGCTTGCGCTGTTGGCTCGAATTCTCTTAAAACAATTGATTTAATTTCTTCATAATTGTTTAGATCCTTTTCGGTAATGTAAGTTAAAATATTAGAAGCTCTTTCCCCTAACAAATTCAACAAAATCTCGGCTTTAAATTTCTCAGGTACCTTTTTAGTGCTATATGCTCTCTCTAACGAAGTAAAAAAGAAACCCCAATCTTCCGATTTATTCGGCACCTTAATTGTCAATGTTCTAATGCTTTTTATTAAGACCTCCATTGACACTTCCGTTTCGTTTTTACGTCCGTGATCAAAAGAAATCCCGGTGTTATTAGCCTTTAATTGTGCTAATTCTAATTCTACTTTAATTCTCTCTAATTTAAGTCGCTCTAGTTCTATTTGACCGTCCTGATCGGATTTTTGGTTTTTTTTCTCCTCTAATACTTGATCTATAGCGTCTTGCACAGTTTCGTTGTCATTTATAAATACCTCAATTAAACGCCTTATTTCACTCTTTTTCATACTTTCCGTTACTGCTAAGCCAATCTCCTCGGCAACGAGTTTTAGCTCATCTTTCTTTAATTTTGCTATACCGGCCATTTTCAACTTATAGTTTGAAAGTACACTAATTCAAGAAAACAATATTGACACAAACCAATTTTACTTTAAACTCAGCAAAACTAAAACGAAATTAACTTCAACTCGAGAAATCAATTAGTTTTTTACTCATGAAAACAAGAAAGAATATTGCTCCTACCTCCAAGCTGGGACTGCTGTCGCAAGAGACCACGAATAAACAACTCAAATAGTCCTTAAAATATCACAAGAATTTCCAAAGGGTAGCATAGCCGATTACTCCGGCGGATTAGGACCATGTTTTGGCCCTTCGATAGCTCTGATTAACTCTCTGTAATTAATTGCTCACAATAAATCACAACACAAAAATTTTGCGGACTGTACTCTTCACCATTTTATTCAACTCTCCCTTTGTCTTGCAACGCTCAAGCGTCACTTCTACCTCTACACTGGCGACAGCAGCGCCCTTTTTCTGGTGTGGTCAGGCGTCGCACACAACAACATATTCAGTAAAAATTTTATGCAAAAATATTCAATAGTTCTTGAGATGTCGAGCGCGCAATATAAAAAAACACATTTTGAGATATAGAGCTTTAAAGATATGGCCGTATTCAGTGTTTACGTTGAATACCTGATACATTTTTCAACATAACTTTCATAATTATGGGAATAATATTTTTCCATAAAATCGAAATTTTTGAGGTTTAAAAGTCGTATGTCTCCTTAACTGAAATTAAAACCAACTCTTTATGCTATTTCACTGTGGAGCTATAAGCGTTTAGTTTTAGCGCGAAATTCGACGGAATTCAACAATTCTTGATCAATATTTCGCGTGATGGATGAATGAATTGTCTTAGTCTGCGTGCGCGCGCATCGCTCGCTGCGACGTCATCAAAATTTTTTGTGAATTTCACCAACTTTGTAGATCGACTGTGACTGAACCGTAATTCCAAATTCTAAAATTTCTTTTGCTTTCATCAATGTATACCTTTCTCTGTTAAATGAAACTAAAACCAACTCTTTATGTTATTTGGTTTCTAGCTATAAGCGTTTAACTTCAGCGCGAAAAGCGTCATAATTTTTTCCTTTCCCGACAAGCCATTAGACCTCTAAAGAGGGACGTAAGTCTACATCAAAGAAAAAAAAAACGTATATATACTTGATTGAAAAAAGAATAAAGTAATTTAAAAGCATCAGATTTTTCTGATGTTAAGAAAAATAGAACTACACCCAACTGCGTCCCGACACGTATGCCAAGACTGCCAATTAGTTCAAAACTGCGAGGTCCTGCATCTCCATTCTACGATGCAACGAATATGCGCACCAAGTTTGTGATATACATATATATTTCTATATATATATATGGGTGGATCGCTTTTCTATGGAAAAAATATTATTATTAATCAAAACCTACCTATGCGGAAAAGATGTTCTATGGTATGGAGATTAAGAGAAAAATAATAAAAAAAGTTAATTAAAAATTTAATACTGCCGCAAGGGGGTTTAATTTTCGAAAAAAAATGGAAAAATACTGAATTTTGATTATACGATTTTAAAAAAATATTATTATTAATCAAAACCTACTTATGCGGAAAAGATGTTCTATGGTATGGAAATTAAGAGAAAAATAATAAAAAAATTTAAATTCTAAATTTATTACTACCGGAAGGGGGTTGAATTTTCAAAAAAAAATTTAAAAATACTTAATTTTGATTATTGATTATACGATTTTATATTCGAAATAATTGCTTTTTTGCAATATAAATAACCTAAAGTGATGATTAATGAGTAGTGAGTAGTATAATGTACATTGCAACATTTTATGACTCAGCTCCCCCTCCCCACACGGTCAAATCAGTCCGGTTAAACAACTAGAGCAGTAGACAATGACTGCGTGCTTTCAAAATTTTTCAAAGGGCTAATTCCCTTATGTGATTTCTGTCGTCAGATAGCATTGATATCAGGACATTTTCTGGATGGCCAAAATATCAGTTTCTTTTAATAACAGGGCCTATGACATCCTTCAAATTATTCCAGAAATAACGAGATAGAACGATTGATTGATGCAAATGCTGTGCCTCATAGATTAATTATGGTTTCGTTCTGATCTTGAACCACATAGACGCATAGACTTTTAATGTCGTTAATGTCAATAAAGCCTCGGATGAATTTTCGGAAGCTACATTGAACCTGAGAATTCTGTTCGCGATTCTAAGCCACCTTGAGTGGCAAACTTTTCCAGGATTTATCTTCGACAGACTTTCTCTGCAATGTCAGAAGTTTATCACTTCACAAATTTCCATTAAGTACAGTTGATCAGTACTTAAGTCTTTCTTGTTAGTCACTTCACACAGCGTGTTTTATATTGGCGTGAATGAAACTAAAGATAGCTTCTTGCATCCGGCCAACGATTTTCTTATTTCGCCAGTCAGGCTTCTGGGCCCAGTTGTGGTTTTATCCACGAGCGCGAAAAGATGACATAGTGGAAGCTCGTTGGCATGTAACTGGCACACAAGCCATTGTAGTGAACGATTCAGAATCAGTTCCATGTTACGGATAATACCTCCTTTGACACCTGTGTTGACAGATGTTCCGTCACAACCAACTTTGTTACATCTATGTCATTGTCAACGCATGACAAAAAAACTATATATGTTATTTTCAATAATTTGCGCTCTCCCGAAATGAGTCAGGTTCTTTTACCAAGCTTATGTGTTCTTCTATTATGACTTTTCTTCTGTTGTCTTCCATTGATAGAGTCCTGTCTTTTCGCCCATCGAAGTATAAACCAAACTGGTCATGGTCATAATCTTTTATGACCTGAGACAATAGAGTGGTTCTTGCCTATGTTCTCCCACGCCGAATTTTATTTCTGTCAACAACGTTCAAAATACTGTTTTCTGAGATAATACCCACATCTTGAAGAACAGCTGACACGATGGCAGCGCCTGCTCGGTCGGAAATACCAAATCGGTCCAATGTTCTAACTGCAGCTAAAACTTTTGTCACTACAGGTAGTCCTGTGTCCACCCAACCGGCATCAGGCACGGGGACACGGGCGGTGTTCTGTCACTACAGGTGTGACTGTGAGGAAGATTCCATGAAGTACCACTTCCGAATTATGGAGGTGTGGGAGGATAAAGTAGGCGACAGAAAAAAGATGGGATTGCCTACTGCTCTAGTTGTTTAGCCGGACTGATTTGACGGTGTGGGGAGGGGGAGCTGAATCATAAAATTTTGCAATGTACATTATACTTGTCACTACTCATTAATCATCACTTTTGGTTATTTATATTGCAAAAAAGCAATTATTTCGAATATAAAATCCTATAATCAATAATCAAAATTAAGTATTTTTCCATTTTTTTTGAAAATTCAACCCCCTTTCGGTAGTATTAAATTTAGAATTTAAATTTTATTATTATTTTTCTCTTAATATCCATACCATAGAACATCTTTTCCGCATTAGTAGGTTTTGATTAATAATAATATTTTTTTAAAATCGTATAATCAAAATTTAGTATTTTTCCATTTTTTTCGAAAATTCAACCCCCTTGCGGCATTATTAAATTTTGAATTAAATGTTTTTTATTATTTTTCTCTTAATCTCCTTACCATAGAACATCTTTTCCGCATAGGTAGGTTTTGAAGTTCTGAAAAAAGAATTTTCGATCCCCCCTAATATATATTTGACAAATTCGACATTAGATATTTATACTTTAATTTTTCGATATTTTCGATTGTCTCTTCTCTCTTTTATGATATAAAAAATAAGTTTATAAAAAACAGCGCGTGGGTCATTTAAAAAACCCTCGTAGGTCAGTGTCTGAACAGGGGGTCATATTTTCGCCACCACTGGCCTAGGATCACCCCACGGTGAAACCGGCATTGCCAATACAACATTTCAACAGTAAGCCAAAATAATTCCAAAGAAATCATTAAACCAGGGGTCGGCAACTTTTTTTTTATAAAGAGTTGTTTCTACATTTATATTTTCCAAAATAAAACTAAAGGAGCCGAAAATCAGCAATTTGAATTATTAAATATGTATTTTTGGGAATTGAGTGAATATATTGAATATATTTTTGTTAAAATAAATTTACTTTTGCTTTTCTAAAGGTACACTAAGAAGATGCTCTGGAACTCAATCATTTATTATTAGTGATCTTAAATATACTTTATCGCTTTTCTTTCACCAGACAGTATTCTGGGATTTAATATAATTTTTTTTTATTTTATCTTGTATGGATAATAAATTTAAAATATTTATTTCATAAAAAATACGACAAATATATAATTTTTATTAAGTTTTTTTTTGTCGAATTTCTCGAGAATTCAATAAATGTGACGCATATTTTTTATTAACAAAGGGCCATAATCATGTGTAAAAAGAGCCACATGTGGTCCATACCCGCAGTTGGCCGATCTCTGCACTAAGCCAAAAAGATAGAAGTGAATTTTTCAATTAACTCTTCGGAGTGCCAACAGAGGGCAGCACGAAGTAACGTATCATCCGAGATCTTGCTCATGCAGTTAGGATTAATACCACATTTCATCGTCAGGAGAAAATAAAAAAGTCCGAAGCCAACCGGTAACCTTTCGACGCGTCCTTTATTTACGACATTTCACACACAAAGCTTCTCTTTTTCCGTTATTATCGAATTCATCTTTTAAAATAATAGTTCTGAAAATTCATTATTTCGAATATTTTTTTTCTTGTTAACTCTAGCCTTTTAGTATAATAAGTCTTAACGCTTATTTTTCCTGAAAAATGAATTCATCTTGTAGAAATCTGATTTCAATTTTACAGGTGTTTTTTCACCACAAAGTAGAAGAACTGCTGGACTATTTCCCGCGCTCTGTGCTACCTGTTGAATTCGGTGGAGATCTGCAAGTTGACACCATGAAAGAGTGGGTGAGAAAAGCCAACAAAGATCACCATGAGAATACTATAAATGGACAGCCAAATTTCTATTAGAAACGCATTTCTACTGCTTGTATATAAATGGCGAACATCGATTGCAGCTATATGTGGAGGTGTGCAAGTAA